>CM019150.1:29014600-29035309 GCA_009733165.1 Naja naja
TCCCTGTCCTATTGTTTCTTTTTATTTTTCTTATATGTAGTCATTCCATGTATTCATAACTAAGTTTATACTTATAACTGTTATCTTATAATCGCTTGACAAAATAAATAAATAAAATAAATAAAAATAAAATAAATAAAAATAAATAAAAAACTTCTAAACTTTGAGAGAGAAGAAGTTGACCAGAACTGATTCGTAATCTCAGATATTCTTAAATCAAGCTCAAAAAATTAATGGAGCTTGAGATGTAATTTCCACCCCCTTTCCTCCCACACAGAGAGTCCTTTGCACAAGGGCTGTCTGGAGCCAGTTGCCTGCATGGTAGAAGAACAGAATGGCTTCTTATAGGAATATGTTCAACTTGGGGGGCAGGGAATATCCTGATTCGAAGGAGTTTCAAAAGATTGTGAAGCATGGAACATTGACATGCTCAGGTAAAAGAACACTTTATTAAAGCAAGAGTTGTTTTATTTGTTTGCTGCAAGTATAAAAAGCATACATAGGGACAGAGATGAAGAGAAACTACTGGCAGCCCAGTAGGAATATGAATTTTGGGTAAATGACAAAACTATGGGAGATTCCAACAAGAAGTTTTTGCTGACCAAAACATTGATAAAATAAAAATAGCACAAGAGAAATTAATCCTAGTAGGTTGCCCTGAGTGTTTTCATTGCAATCTTGTGACAATACATTTCTCACCACAACGTGCAGGAAAGCTTTCTAACATATGTCAAGTTCTCTGCCCCACATAACTTTTTATTCTTGTTGCTGCTGTTGTTACAGCTATCTTTTTTAACAAAATGGGAAACAATCATGACACAACATCCCCGTTTCCAACACTGGATTTTAATTTCATTGAATGTCTCTCTTTTGCTGTTATTCTCTGAACTTCTCATCAACTCCTTAGTATTCTTAATAAATGTAATGGAGGATGTGTGCAGCTCAGTACTTCGTTTCGAAATATTCTTATCTGCTCAGAGACAAAAACAAACTGCTTGTGGAGGGAGCTAGGTAGAGAACAGTAAGCATCAGTTTGGCTTTAGAAAAATGGGAGTTTTATTGTTAGATGGGCATGGCAACTGGGTCTTGAATGAACAAACTTCCATATAGTAGCCATTTTGTGGAAATATCTACAGTTTAACAGTAATCTAGAACCAGTTTTTGCATAAACATTGTTTGTTTCTGAGTATTCTAGTTTTCCCCACCCTTCTTCTCTTCCATCTTTGCTTGGACACACACACAAAAGAAAGGTACTAAGCATTAACTAGAGAGGCATTAATTAATGTTACAGCTTTCCCAGAGAACATAGAAGTTGCTTGTTGTTTTTTTAATCTAACCTGCTAAAGGCTTATGAAATCTTTTTTGCTTAAAAGACAAAACACTGCATTAGGAAAATAGTTGTTTACCTCCAAATTTCAATGTGCAACCTTGAGAGTCTCTAACATGGTTACAAGGGGACAAGTAACCTATGGTCTTTAGGTCTTCCATGCCATTTCAAGTTTTTTGTTTCCTTCTGATTCTATATTAATATTTTTATTATTTGCTTGCATGCTATCCTGGCGGTGTTTTACTTTCAGGAAGAAATGCATGAAACAAGAGAATCCTGACTCCATGCAAAACAACCCCCCTCCCCACGTATATATATTTCATGTAATTATTTGTGCCGTTCTTTATAAGCTCCAGAAAAAGTGTTCTTGCCCAACTGGTTAGAAACATTACCTCACTTCTGCTTACTCGGTATGACATTGTATCACTTCATATATTTGCTTTCCAATAAGGCACCACACCCAAGTACCTACCTCACACCTCCCAAAGCAATGGAAATGAAAGGCTTTTTGTTTTTCTAGGCAATTTTAATCTGAGAGTAAGAATAAAAAGGCGTTGAAAACTCCTGACTAAAGGGCAGCTTCTCAGTGCTCCGAAGGCGGTAGGGCAGAAGAGAAGACACACCGCTCCTGTTAGATTTGCATGAAGAGACAGACGCGGAGTGCTTCAATGAAGAGTTTATTAGTGACTACAGCTCATAACAGACCCGATTTGGCTGGGCTGCGGCTGCTACTTACCAGCAGCTTGCCAATCAAGAGTGCAGGCACTTTTAAACCAATCATTTCTGACATTTTACAAGAACAGTTCAAACTAAACCAATGACACTCAAACCTGCATACATAACACCTCCCACTAGGTTCAGTCCGTACTCAAACCCCAACCTATCTAATGTATTCTTTTAAATAGGTGGGGCTCTTAATGTCGTTGAGACCTTCGTGGTTCAGAAGTTTTAACGTTCTTACCCAGTGAGAGGGAAATGTGTCTGTTGACATTTCCCTTTGGACTTCCTGTGAAAGACCCTGTTTGATTGTTAGAATCTGGTCTCTCCTCCCAACCCATCTCAGCCCAATGTCAGCACCCAGTCAGGTAGTGATGTGCAATCTTCCACTTGTAAGGGTGGATTTTGGCATTGTGACAGGTTTTGGGATGGTTCCTGTCATAATGGCTCATTACATGGGGTTGATTCTTGTTTGCTGATTATCCTCATGTTCCTCCCTAGAAAAGCATTAGGTATGGGAACTAGAGAGGACAATTGGATGTTCCTGAGGTAACCTGGATCTAAGCTGATCAATGTGCCTGCTCCAGAGGACTCCATCCTCTGTTTGTACCCTGTAAGAACAGGGCCTGTGATTTGAGTTATTTTAGCAGGAATCCATGAAGGCTCACCCATAAGTTCTTAGCATGAACAGAATCACCCACAGTGAATGTCGAACTTTGCTAGTGGAATCTAGTGGTGCGTTGGAGTGCGTAAGTGAATGAAGAAGAAGCGGTCAAGGGAGACCTAAGTACCCATCAACAACTCTGCTGGGGATAAGTTAGTTAATGGGTTAGGTGATGTGCTGAACACTAAGAGTTTTTCAACTTTCTCAGTGATCCCCAGGACCCAATTGCTGAAGCTTTTCCTTGGTAAAAGCATTACCATTGCTCCGGCCCGTTAGCCAAAAAAGGGTGGGGGCTGTCAGGGCATGTCTGATACCCAGTTGTGCTAGATAGGATTCAAAAAACTGTGTAAATTGAGGGCCATTGTCAGAGACAAGAACATCAGGTAACCCATGGGTTACAAAAGCTTTTAAGCTGCTTGATGACAGCATCAGTTGTGGTGGATGCCATAGAATTACCTCTAGCCATTTGGAATATGCATCTACACTATATGAAGGTGTGCCCTCTGGTAGGGTGGCGAAATCAATGTGAATCCTGGACCATGCCTAGGACATTCCCATTCCTGTTTGGGGGAGGAGGAGGAGGGCAGCCTGACAGTACAAGCAACCAGTTTTCAACCATTTTGTCAATACCTGCCCCATAACTCCTGGCCAATCCTTCATCCACAATACAGGATGACCCTCATGTAACATTTCAAAACCTCTTTCTTAGCCACAGATAATTCAGTTTGCCTGGACTTAAAGTTGGGAAAGCCAAGGTGAGGTAGATCTTGAAGAGGCCAACGTTTCTTAATCCAGCCTATAATAGGAGCAATAAATTAGTGTCTTTGCAGTCTCTCTGGCAATTTCAGCAGGCGTGTACTGGAAGCTTGGCAACAGTTTCTAGGAAAAAGGTGTGTGCCTCAGGTTCAAAGTCCTCCTTGTGACAAGGAAGTGGGCAACGACTCAAGGCATCAGCATGTCCAATGTCCTTGCCAGGCATAGGTTGTATGAATAAGCAGCAAGAAATTCAGTCCACCTCAGCATTCTTGGTGACAGGATAGTGGGTGTAGGTTTGTCTCCTGCCACAATGCCTAACAAAGGTTTGTGATCTGTGACAATGGGAAATGTTCTCCCATATAAATACTCATGAAATTTCTTGATAGCTGCAACAACTGCCAATGCCTCCTTGTCCAATTGGCTGTAATTCTCTCTGCTTTGTCAAAAGTCAGTAAAATGCAATAAGGCTTCCCTCCGCTGGGAAGCCTGGCTCCCCCCACCCACTCCAAAGGGATGCATCACAAGTCAGTACAACAGGTAAATTCTCAGAGAACTGTATGAGTACAGCATCAGATGTGATTAGTCTTTAATACTGTTAAATGCTGATTGTTCTTTTCTGCCCCAGACCCAAACAGACTTTTGTCAAGCAATCTGTGTAATGGTTCTGCAATGGTTGCCTTCTGAGGTAGGAACATGTGATAAAAGTTAATAAGTCCAAGGAAGGCTTGCAAATCTGTTTTGCATTTTGGTCTAGGGGCTTCTTTGATTGCTTGAACCTTGGCATCTGTAGAGTGGATGCCATGCTTGTCAATCATATAGCCCAAGAACTCAACCTTGTCAGTTCTAAGAGTGCATTTTTCTTCCTTGACTTTTAACCCCGCTTTCTTGAATCTGGTAAGGATTTATCTGAGTCTCTCTTGTAATTGAGTGTCATTTTCAGCAGAGATTAACACATCATCAAAGTAAAGCATTACCCCTGGCAGTCCTTGGAGCATCCTTTCCATAAGGCTTTGGAAAATGCCTGGTGCCACGCTTACTCCAAACTGTAACCTTTTACATTTGAAGGCACCTCTATGAGTCACAATGGTTTGGGCCTCTGCAGTGGCATCATCAACTGTTAGTTGTTGATATGCCTGGGCCAGATCCAATTTGGCAAAGACTGTACCCCTGCCAAGTGAATGTAATAAATGATGCACCACTGGAACTGGATATGCTCTGTTGAAGCGCATGGTTCAATGTCCCCTTATAGTCTCCACAGATTCTTACTGACCCATCAGTCTTGACTGGTGTGACTATGGGTGTTTCCCATCTGGAGTGGTCAGTGGGCTCTAAAACTCCTTGAGCTATTAGTTTATCTAATTGTGCATCAATTTTTCCTTTAATGCAAATGGGACCCTTCTGGGTTTAAACGAATTGGGGGCACCTTGGGATCTAGGTTGAAAGTGATAGGGGTCCCCATATACTTGCCCAATCGCTGAAGATCTGGAAACTCAGACTTCAAGGCCTCCTCCCATTCAGTGTTGCTCACGTGATTGATGCCAGTCACCTCGATGCCTATGGATTGAACCACTCAAGTCCCAGCAAGGTCCTTGTCCACGATGGTCAGGGGCAAGCGTGGCCTTTGAACTTCACGTTGAATTCTCTTGTTCCAACTACTGGAATCTTGTTCCCTTGGTAGTCTTTAAGAGTCAGTGCTTGCTTCTGGAAATGCTTCTTCTGAGCCTGTGAATAGTGTCCCATGACACCATAGATAAATAGGAGCCTGAGTCCACTTCCATTTGGCAAGGCCTTCCTTCAATTAGTACCTTCACATGTACTTTTCTGATTCTTAAGGGTGAAGAATGACCAATAGTGACTGTTTGATGAGTTTCATTCTTCCCATTTGCTTCTGTGTTGCGCCTCTCACTGAAGTTGTTATGCTTGAATCTTTATCAGGAAACTTCTTTCTGCTTGGTGGAGTTCTGGATGATTTGCAGACTCTTGCTAGGTGACCTCTTTTTCACAACGGAGACAGATGGTATCAAAAACTTGCATTCAGTGGGGGTGCCCCCCAACCTCTGCAATAAAAGTCTTGCCTTTTTCTTCCAAGTCTTTCCTTTCTTCTCCATTCTGAGTCTATAAATTCCTTCCTCCACCTCACTACAGTCTGAATCAGAATCTATTTGCTCAATGGGTTGTTGTGGATTTTTCCACATCAGGATGGCTTGCGGCCTTGTTAATTTTCTTCATGGCTGCTGCTGAGGACTTGGTAGCTGCTGAAAGCTTCTTCTATGGCCTCCTTAGTGATCTTAGGTTTCATTAATAATTTGCTCTGCAAAACCTTGTCTTTAGGCCTAGAACAAATCGATCGCACATGGCCTCTTCAAAGTTGATAAACTCACATGCACCCCAATGTCCCTTAAACTTGCCATGAAGTCATTAACTTTCCCCCTTGATCCCGGAATTTGTCTCTAATGAGGCACGATACTTGTATAATGGGCTCTTAATAACTTTTCTAAGTCGGCCAGTCCATTACTTCCGTCTGCAGCTCCGCCAATGCCTTTCCCATCTTGAAAATGGTCGGACCGCAGTGGGTGAGAAAGACAGCCCTCTTCTGCTTGTCGGAAATGTCAGCTTGTTTCCCTCCAAATACATTTGGAACGATCCGCCGAGTCCCAGTCTTCTGCCGTCAGATTGAACGGGCTGGGGGTGTTCAGCGCAGCCATCTCTCTCAGCTTGTTCTCCGCGTTGTCTTCTCTTGAAGGATCCCACCTTCGCCGCCAGTGTTAGATTTGCATGAAGAGTCAGATGCGGAGTGCTTCAGTGAAGAGTTTATTAGTGACTACAGCTCATAACAGACCCAATTTGGCTGGTCTGTGGCTGCTACTTATAGTCAGCAGCCGCAGTTGCCAGCCAATCAGAGTGCAGGGTTTTCCCGCACTTTTTAAACCAATCATTTCTGACATTTTACAAGAACAGTTCAAACTAAACCAATGACATTCAAACCTGCATACATAACAGCTCCAATTTAACAGAGAATGTTCTGTTTCCTTTTGCCAGCCTGAAGGTCTTTGGGGTCAATTTCCCCACTGACTGGGAGGAGACACTTTCCGGAGTTAACCTGAAATAATCTGTTGTGGTAATAACAATTTTAAAAAAGGCCTTGTGCTTCATTGAAGTCAATACAAGGGCAAAGAATATCATGAAACATTTTTATTCATATAGCCCAGGGAGGTAAACTAGGAGAGATTATTTGGGGATCACACATTCCTTCATATTTCCTATTCATATTTCCTATTTCCATATTTGCATTGCATTAAGAGTATGTAAATAATATAGAAGAAACAATTAGGTCTTAATTGGAGACATGGTTTTGATAAAGGCTGTTTTTAAATGAGTTTTAAGATCTTTTTTTTGCCTAAGAATAAAAAAGGTATGTTCTTACATTGAAGGGATATATAAATTAAAATAGCTATTTCACAGATTGAATATTAAAGCAAAGGGAAACTATTGTATTCTCTTTTCCCAACATAATTCTCTCTCTGGGGCCATTTTAGGATTTTTAATGACCAATGGGGTGGTTGGGGAGTGGGATCCAGCCAGCTTCTCTTAGCCACTTAAAGCTGCTGTGGGCACATCCCATTCCTCTAGGCTCTACACACTAGCGCCATTTTGCCTGGGCCTGCAAGAGAAACCAGACATTTCCACAGCTGCCCATCTAATTCTGACTGGTGCTTCCAGGATTGATCAGGACTCCTCTCTTCTGAAAGAGCAATAAAGACCTAAGCGGGGGGGGGGAACCTGGAGCTAGCTACCCAGAAAGTCAATTACACCAGAGAGAGTGTGTGTTGCTGGTTCCAAAAATACATTACAGATTTTTTTGCCGCTTCTGTTGACAAAGGGCTTTAAAAGGGGCAGCCCTTTTTTTTTTTGCATTTATATGCCACCCTTCTCCAGAGACTCAGGGCGGCTTACAATTTTTTTTTTTTGAGCACAATTCAATGCGCTCAGCAATAGCCTTTATTCCATTTATATGCCTGCTTATTACTAGGGTTTTTTGGCCCCCCAAGCGGCATTTTTACAAAGTCAGCTTATTGCCCCCAACAATCTTGGGTCCTCAATTTTGCCCACTGCAATGTCATTTTATGGTCTATTTTCTGCGAAGGAGATGATTGATTTCAAAATTGGGCAAATAAAATAAAAATATTTGCCTGCAGCCAGCCAGTCCACTTAACAATTGGCACTGGTGTTCTCCTGAATCATTTGAGGATGAAGCTTACTTGGTATCAATTGCTCGCTTCTACTTCATCTGGGCTTCTCTGCTGGATCTGCTGACTCAACTGGCAGCTCCCAGTATGAGGGAGGGCAGGAGCCAGGGCTATCCAGAGGATATAGGCAAAAAAAAGACAAAATGGCTGCCAAAGCAGCACAATTGAAGCTCTGTCTATATTGTTTATGTGTTACAAACAAACACTTTTTTGACTACATCTAGTAGACACTTCTGGTAGGAGATGAAATAGTAGGGACTACCCTCCAATGCTCCTTGAAAATCTCCATCCATGCCTCTGGTTTGTCAGCCAAGCTATTTCTGAATACGTGTCTCCCTCCGTCTCACTTCAACTTTCCACCCCTCTTTTCAGCAAGGATATTTTTAGACACAGGCTTAGCACATTTTCAAATGAGTGCTAGACTCATGTTCAGAAATAGTCCAAGTGACAGGGCACAAAGCAAAGCATCTGGGACCTGGCACGTTCCTACAGTTGCTCAGCCCTGCCTTATTGGCATTAAGTTGAGCAACTGATGGTTCTTCCTGCTACCAGGTGATGATTGAGGGGAAAGGAAATAAGCTGGAGAACTCAGCTAGATTCACAATCTCTCTCCTCTATGCCTCCTATATTAGAATTATAGAGAAAGTATCATTCCTTCTACTTTTTTTTCCTGAATCTGAATAGGACGTTATAATCAGGGCAGTGTGATGCCATCATATTTTTCTGCTTTCTATTCTCAATGGCTGGAAGCTAATTCATTAAGGCAGGCATCCAGCCATGCCCTTACAAGAATTGTAGTCCAAAAATTCTTCAAATCCCCAGGTCATATTAACATGTACATTACATGTATCCATTCTTTCATTCATTAAGTTACCTTTCTAGACAAGTTCCCAATCCCACCTTTTTTAGACCAGCAAGATATTTAAGTAAGTGTCCTTAAGCTGTGAAGACCACCAACATCAGCACATTTCAATGTCTTCCCAGCAACTGTTCTTATACAATATCCCTTATAAGCTAAGGCCATGCAGAAGGATTTCTATAAGGCATCTTATACAAGGACCCACTTTATAACTCCCTATCTAATAAAGCACTCAGACAATTCTGATTGGTGTACATACAAACATACTTCTGTGAAATTTGTATGATTTGCTATTTCTGAATGTGACTGAATTTTATAGTAGACATATCCTCATTGCTTTAATTATTTCTCTATCATTTTATGTTGTTTCACTTTGAAATAGAAGCTGTTATTTGTTTCCTCGTAAATTCTGGTGAGCAATTGCAATAAAGATATTAACATTATTACCTTTCTATACAAGCCAGGGCATAAGGCAGAATCTATTTTAGGACAAATTAGTATCTTTCCATACTCTAATTGTAATGCTTACATGTGCTGGAACGCAGTAACCTTTATTACGTCTCTGGAAGGCAGCAATTCCCCACAGAGCACAGTTGCCTAGTTTGTGTTCTTTGTTGCCTTTATAAAAGCTACTGTCTACTGAGTGATGAATCGCTTCCTGTTCCATTCTTGGCCTGCTCTGGTACTTCTCAATGACCAACATAGTTGCCTGTCAAAGCAACTACAGGTAGTCCTCGACTTGCGACCACAATTGAGCCCCAAAGTTCTGTTGCTAAATGAAACATTTGTTAGGTGAGTTTTGTCCTTTTTTACGACCTTTCTTGCCCCAGTTGTTCAGTGAATCACTGCAGTTGTTAAGGTAGTAACATGGTTGTTAAGTGGATCTAGTTTCCCCATTGACTTTGCTTGGCAGAAGGTCACAGAAGGGCCCTTGATAGTCTTTAAGAGTCAGTGCTTGCTTCTTGAAATGCCTCTTCTGAATGCTTGGGAGTAGTCTGTGAATAGTGTCCCATGACACCATAGATAAATATGAGCCTGAGTCCACTTCCATTTGGCAAGGCCTTCCTTCAATTAGTACCTTGACATGCACTTTTCTGTTATTGATAGAAGAAGAATGACCAATAGTTACTGTCTGATGAGTTTCATTCTTCCCCTTTGCTTCTGTGCTGTGCCCCATTTTCTCACTGAGGTTGTTGGGCTTGAATTCTTTGTCAGGAAACTTCCTTCTGTTGGGTGGAGTTCTGGATGATTTACAGACTCTTGCTAGGTGTCCTCTTTTTTCACAACGGAGGCAGATGGTATCTAGGAACTTGCATTCAGTGTGGGGTGGCTTCCCCACAACCTCTGCAGTAGAAATCTTGCCTCTTTCTTCCCAGGTCTTTCTTTTTCCGCTCCATTCTGAGTCTATAAATTCCTTCCTCCACCTCACTACAGTCTGACTCAGAATCTATTTGCTCACAATGAGTTGTTGTGGACTTTTCCACATCAGGATGGCTTGTGGCCTTGTTAATTTTCTTCATGGCTGCTGCTGAGGACTTGGTAGCTTCTGCTGAAGAGGCCTCTTCTATGGCTTCCTTCAGCGTGATCTTAGGTCTTAGTAATAACTTGCTCTGAAGCACCTTGTCTTTAAGGCCCAGAACAAATCGATCGCATGGCCTCTTCTAAATTGTTAAATTCACATGCACCCCCAATGTCTCTTAAACTTGCCACGAAGTCGTTTATGTTTTCGCTTTCCCCTTGATCCCGACGGTAAAACTCGTGTCTCTTAATGAGGCACGATACTTGGGCGTAATGGGCTCTTAACAACTTTTCTAAGTCAGGCCATTCCATTACCTTCATGTCTGCAGCTCCCACCAATGCCTTCGCCATCTTGAAAACTGCCGGACCACAGTGCGTGAGAAAGACCGCCCTCTTCCGCTTCTCGGAAATGTCGGCAAGATCGTTTCCTTCCAGATACATTTGGAAACGATCTGCATACGTCTCCCAGTCTTCTGCCGTCGGATCGAACGGGGCTGGGGGTGGTGTTCAGCGCAGCCATCTCTTTCTTCTTCTGTTCTGCATTGCCTTCTTCTTCAGGGAGATCCCACCTTTGTCGCCAGTGTTAAGTTTGCATGAAGAGACAGACGCGGAGTGCTTCAAGCTCTTTGTTTATTAGTGACTACAGCTCAGAACGAACCCAACTTTGGCTGGGTTGTGGCTGCTACTTATAGCCAGCAGCCGCAGTTGCCAGCCAATCAGAGTGCAGGGTTTTCCCGCACTTTTTAAACCAATCATTTCTTACATTTTACAAGAACAGTTTAAACTAAACCAATGACTTTAAACCTGCATACATAACAGGATGGAATGGAGATTTTACAGTATCCTTCCCCTGCCATGCCCACTAAGCAATACCCACCAAGCAATGCCATGCCCACCAAGCCACGCCCACAGAACCGGTAGTAAAAATGTTTGAATCCCACCACTGTCCGGGACACTGCAACCATCATAAATATGAATCAGTTGCTGAGCATCTGAATTTTGATCACATGTCTATAGGGGATGCTACAATGGTTGTAAGTTTGAAAAACAGTCATAAGTCATTTTTTTCAGTGCAATTATAACTTCAAATGGTCACTAAATGTACTGTTGTAAGTCAAGGAATACCTGTATTACAAATATCCTTATTGGGAAAGTACACGCATATGGATAGTGTGATAGTTTTAACAGACAGCCATAATTATTTTTAGACTTAGAGCTGCTTCAGACATTCATTGCAGTCCTATATGTCAGCCTTAACTATTGTCCCCCCAAACTGGTTGGAATTCAATTCTCATAATTCACAATCAAGCTGGTTGTGAATCTGAGAAGTTCAAATCCAATTCAGTTTCACAGCAGATGTGAAGGCCGCATTGACCCTTAGAATCAGAATTATGGATTGATTACATTTATATCCTGCACAGGAGCTGAAGGCCTTGTACATAGCACTTCCTTCTATTTTTCCAAGCAACAACTACATGTTGTAAGTTAAGCTGAAAGTTATGATTGGCCCATAGTCACCCAGCCAACTTCTGTGGCTGAGAGTGGACCACAAACTGGATCTGTACACTATTAAACCAGCAGCTTGATCACTACACCACACTGGCTGTCAGATGTGATCTTCAAGGCTTCTTTTTATCTTATCCTATCACATCCTCTGGAGCTTTAGATATTTCTGCACTAGCAATTTATTTATAGCATTTTCAAGAGCTTTCTAGACATTGTGGTGCCAAAATAACAGTGATAGAAGCAGTTGTTATGTCACTTCAGATGATGATATGAAGATATTGGGAGTCACCAGTATAAAAATGATCAGTGAGTGTGTGAGAGAGAAAGGCAGAGGACAGGAGGCGTGGAAAAAAGAGAATGAACATGGATATCATTTTTTTCTCACATGCTTTTTAATTTAAGTTAAATAGGTAGGGATTGATATACATTGTGCATCTATGTGCACTCATGCATTAACATGTAATCATTAAATAATTACATATTACTTCCATCCAATCATTCCCTAATTTAATTTTTATTGTTTTATTGTTTTTATTGTAAAATTTCCCTCTGCGCATGCCCGTAAAGATGGCCGCTCGTCTTTAGAGTCCGAGGGAAGAATGGCTGTGAGCTTTGTCCGTGAGGTGGGAAGGAGGCGATCTTAATCCCCAGACCCCCAGGTCTTGATATCTGAGGATCTGGTGTGCCGGTGAGTGTCATCTGAGCCGAGCCTGTTTGGTGAGCCGTGGGGTCTGGCCGCAAATTTGGCCAGCTGGCTGTCGGGGTGGCTGGCAGTGAAGGGACGAATGCCGGGGGCGGCGATGACTCAGCCTCTGCTCCAGCGCCCGATTTCTGTCATGATCCCGATTGCTATGGGGGCCTGCGAGGTCGCTGGTGGCAGCAGCGACAGTGGGGAGCAGCAATGGGGTCGTGATGTTGGGGGTGCTACCTGGAGCAGGACGGCGTGGGCGTCAGCGGCGAGGATGGGGACGACGGATTGGCGAGCAGCCTGATTAGGTTGGGAGGCTGAGATGGCGTTGGCCTGAGGTTGCTGCCGGTCCTGGTCTCCTATCGTCAATTCTGCAGGAAGATCAACTTTGGACCGTTCTGGTATGGATTTGGAGGCTTTTTCTGCCCTCCCCCCATTGCCCTCCTTTTATTTTGCCTTGCTTGCCAAGAGGATCAAGATCAAGACTGTGAACTGTCTCCCCCCTCCCCCCTCTTCGCCCGGTGGACGCTGGCTTGGGGGCTTCAGGTGTCTCCTGCCGGTTTGCTGCAGTGAGAGGGCAGCATGGTGGGGGCACCTGTCCACCCTTCAAGTAGCCTGGCTTTCTTCACCTGCCCTGAGCGGTTTTCTAGGGAGGCCTGTGGTGAGAGCGTGGTGGCTGGTCCAGGTATGAGACTTTACCATCAGCCCACAGGACTTCCATGAGAGGGCAGTCCTGGTGCATGACCTTGGACCCCCCGGCTGCCAGTTATCTGGACCACACTGGGCTTCAACATCTTTAACACCTCTAGTTTTCGGACACTTTTTTCATCCATTGACCACTCCCCCATATGTTCTACCATTACAAGATCCAGACTTTCGATGGCCTATCTCAAGGATGGGTTATGGAACCCCAAGAGATGGCATAGCGCGGGTAGGGGTTGGGGTCCTGGGAAGGGTAGTAAGAGGGTTACCGGGGCTTCACTAATTAGGTTTTTAGACTGTTTCTTAAGGGGGGTAGGGAGGGGGGTGGTTATGAGGAGGGGACTCAGCACAGCCCAGGGCAGAACCGTGGTGGGGTGTGCAGGGGGGGCTGGTGGGGCCCCAGAGGGCAGAGTGGGAGCGACGATCTCCAGGGTGGTTGGGCTCAGCAGGAGACGACGAGGCATGGGCCATATCATGTTAAGGGAGCTCGCCCCCGATGTCTGCATGCGGTAATGTGCTCCAACCCCGTCACCTCCTCCCAATGCCCTGGGGACCCAGAATCTAGGACCCCTGGGCTCCGACTGGTGTACTTTAATGCCAGGTCCATGGCAACCCTCCTCCGTGAGGTAATTGAGGAGGAGGCCGCAGACCTGGCCTGCATCACTGAGACCTGGATGGGCCCAGATCCCTCTAGTTGATCTGTGCCCCCCAG
This sequence comes from Naja naja, assembly GCA_009733165.1. Classification (NCBI taxonomy): domain Eukaryota; kingdom Metazoa; phylum Chordata; class Lepidosauria; order Squamata; family Elapidae; genus Naja; species Naja naja. The sequence continues at coordinate 29,028,297 of CM019150.1, forward strand.
GTTTTTGGGTGTTGCACCAGTCACAAGCCCAGGGGAGGGGTGGAGGGTTGGCTGTTGTTATTCGAGTAACCCTGATTCCAAGGGAGGTCTCTGTTCCAGAGATAAGTGGGTGTGAGGCCCTCCTCTTGAGATGCGGGTCTGAGAGTCAGATGGGCTTGCTGCTTACATACATTTCCCCCAGCTGTGTAGCAGCCGCCCTGCCTGGGCTGCTCGACACCGTCTCGGGAGTGGCGGTGGAGTTCCCAGGGCTTATTGTTCTGGGTGACTTCAACCTGCCTTCCCTCAGGGCAGCATCGGGTTTGGCCCAGGAATTCATGGCCTCCATGGTGGCCATGAGTCTGACTTAGGTGATCAATGGCCTGACTCACAAGGGGGGCAATATGCTCGACCTGGTTTTTGTCTCAGAGCAGTGGCGTAATGATCTGGGGGGCGATGACTTTATTGACCACCCTGTGCCATGGTCAGATCATTATCTCCTATGGCTGGTTTTCCGACAAGCTGCCCCACACTGCTGGGATGAGGAGCCACTTAGATGGTTCCACCCCAGGTGCCTGATGCATCTGGAGAGGTTCCAGGCAGAACTGGGGTTTTTTCCTACATCCCTGGTCCACAGCTCTGCCGAGACCCTGGCGGCTGCCTGGCAAAGGGCGGCCGCGGGGGCTCTCGACAGAGTTGTCCCCATGCGTCCCCTTACTCGCCGCAGATCCCGTGCGGCTCCCTGGTATACCGAGGAGCTCCGGGAGATGAAGCGATGTAGAAGGGGTTTAGAGAGCAGGTGGAGATCGACCTGTTCCAGGTCTGACCAAGCCCAGTTGAGAGCCTATATCAGGACTTATCTGGTAGCTGTGAAAGCGGCAAGAAGGGTTTATTTCTCCGCTCTCATAGCATCCGCAGGAAACCGGCCAGCCACCCTGTTCGGGGTCACCCGCTCCCTCCTTCAGTCGGGGAAGCAATGGATCCCTTGCGGGGTTGAGCTGAGGAATTTGGTCAATTCCTGCAGGATAAGATCGCTCGGATCCGGGCGGGGTTGAACTCCAATTTGCAGTGGTCTGATGCTGAGGGTGCAAGTGGTCTGGCCAATGTAATCTGATGGAGTTCGACCCAGTTTCTGAGGATGAAGTGGACAGGATTATGCGACGGCTGAGTTCCACCACATGTTTGTTGGACCCATGCCCTTCCTGGTTGGTTTACGCCTCCAGGGAGGTGATATGCGGCTGTCTCCAGGCAGCGGTCAACGCTTCTTTGGGGGCGGGTACCTTTCCCACTGCCTTGAAGGAGGCAGTGATGAGGCCTCTCCTGAAGAAGCCTGCCCTGGACCCAGCCGAATTGAACAACTTTCGTCCAGTCTCCAACCCTCGCTTTTTAGCGAAGGTTGTTGAGAGTGTGGTGGCTCAGCAGTTTCCGCTTTTCCTGGAGGAAGCAGACTACCTAGATCTGTACCAATTGGGCTTCCAACCCGGGTATAGCACGGAGACGGCATTGGTCGCACTGGTTGATGATCTCCTGAGGGCTTGGGACAGGGGTTTTTCCTCTGTCCTGGTCCTGTTAGATCTCTCAGTGGCTTTTGATACCATCGACCATGGTATCCCATTGCAGCATCTTGGGGGGGTGGGAGTGGGAGGCACTGTGTTGCAGTGGTTCACCTCCTTCCTCTCGGGACACTCGCAATCGGTGTTGGCAGGGGGGCAGAGGTCAGCACCAAGGGCCCTCACTTGTGGGGTCCTTCAGGGGTCAGTCCTCTCACCCCTTCTGTTCAACATCTACATGAAGCTGTTGGGTGAGATCATCCGTGGCTTCAGGGTGAAGTATCATCAGTATGCTGATGAAACACAGTTATACATCTCCACCCCAGGCCACATCAGTGATGCCCTCTCCGTGATGTCCCATTGTCTGTATGCGGTACGGATCTGGATGGACAGAAACATGCTTTGGCTCAATCTGGCCAAGACAGAGTGGTTGTGCATACAGACATCTCGGCCCAGTCAGGAGATTCCATCTTTGGTCATGGGGGGAGAGGTGTTGCCCCCTGTGGACAGGGCACGGAATCTGGGGGTCCTCCTGGACTCACGGCTCAGGTTGGAGGAGCAGGTGGGAGCCGTGGCCATGGGGGCTTTTGCCCAGGTCCGGCTGGTTGACCAGTTATGCCCATACCCATGCCCTGCACATGTTCATTCAGGCACTTGTCACCTCTCGGCTTGACTACTGCAACGCTGTCTATGTAGGACTGCCATTGCATACCATCCGGAGGCTTCAGCTGGTGCAGAATGCGGCCGCGCGGGTTGTGATGGGAGCTTCCCGGTACTCCCATGTTACACCCCTCCTGCGTGGCCTGCATTGGCTACCGGTTGCCCTCTGAATGAGATTCAAGGTTTTGGTATTGACATTCAAAGTCCTACGAGACATGGGTCCGGGTTATTTACGGGAGCATCTACTGCCGGCATCGAATACCAACCGCCCTGTACGAGCACACAGGCAGGGACTCCTCGGCGTGCCGTCTGCGACCCAGTGTCATTTGGTGGTATCGTGGGGGAGGGCCTACTCTGTGGCGGCTCCCACTCTGTGGAACCAACTACCTCTGGGGCTCTGCCTGGCCCCTGACCTCCGCACCTTCCGCCACGATTTAAAAACCTGGTTGTTTGAACAGGCTGGGCTGTGCTGACTCCTCGGGCGGGGGGTTGATTTTATCGCATAAATTATAAATGGGTTTTTAGTTTAATTTGGCTTGGTTAATTTAATTCTATTTTAGATAATTAATTTATTGTGTTGGTTTTAGTTGTGAGCCACCCTGAGTCCTTTTTGGAGAGGGGGCGGCATACAAGTCAAATTAATAAATAAAATAAATAAATAAATTGTGTTTCTACTCACTTTTTAACATGTTTTTATATGACTTTCCCTTTTTTGTGTGTGAATTTCAGCATGGTCATTGTAGAGTTTATTAAAGTTGTGCAAATTTACGATAGATAGATAGATAGATATAGAGATAGATCGACATATAGATATAGAGATATTTAAAAAAACAAATTGTCCTAAATTTATACACATTTCTATCAAGAACTTCTTTCCTCTGTGATTGGTGACACTATGTATAAATAGAGGCAATTAAGAGAGCAATCAGAATAATTAACCAGTGGAATTTGCCTTCAGAAGTTATAGGTGTCCAGCACTGGAAGTTTTTAAAAAGAGACTGGACAACCATTTCTCTGAAAAGGTATAGGATTTCCTGCCTGAGCAGGGGGTTGGACTAAATTTAGATCTAAAGGTCCCTTCCAACTCTGTTATTCTGTTAAGATGGCAACTATTGACTCCTACATTCAGCCAGTGTCCATACATGCAATTCACATTTAAAACATACATTTCTCTGTAGACAGCTCTGTGTGTGCACACACACATGTATACTATATATATTGGACATAGTATAAACTAGAACCTGAGACTCAACTGCATTTATGCCTCTCTCTGTGTATACATCAAATGATACTGAACAGCTTTACACGGTTATGCACACAAGGTAAAAAGGTTGCATGCTTGTTTTACTGCCATGTTTATAGTTCATTGAACTTGACACAATCTAATGCTCCCATCATCCGCCAAACATCCGTCATGCTGATAAACCACTGTTCTGATAAAGAACCAGTGTGTTTGTTCTTGCCTGTAATAGCTTTCTTCTCTTTAATCTACATTTACAGCTTGAGGATAGGGCATATTTAGTGAGGATATGGCATATTTATCACTGTATTGGCTGCAGACTTAAATCAAGTTGGAATGAATAGTCCCTTTGTTCATATTCTACTACCATTCATAACAAAACTGCATTTTGCCCATTAAGAATGCTTTGTCTATTTCCATTTTCCTTATAAATAAACAGGTTGATTTTCCAAGTTGTTAGATTTGCATGAAGAGTCAGACGCGAAGTGCTTCAATGAAGAGTTTATTAGTGACTACAGCTCATAACAGACCCGATTTGGCTGGTCTGTGGCTGCTACTTATAGCCAGCAGCCGCAGTTGCCAGCCAATCAGAGTGCAGGGTTTTCCCACACTTTTTAAACCAATCATTTCTGACATTTTACAAGAACAGTTCAAACTTAACCAATGACATTCAAACCTGCATACATAACACCCCTCCCCACTAGGTTCAGTCCATACTCAAACCCCAACCTATCTAATGTATTCTTTAAATAGGTGGGGCTCTTATGTGTACGTTGAGACCTTCGTGGTTCAGAAGTTTTAACGTTCTCACCCAGTGAGAGGGGAAATGTGTCTGTTGACATTTCCCTAGTTGGACTTCCTGTGAAAGAAGACCCTGTTTGATTGTTAGAATCTGGTCTCTCCTCCCAACCCATCTCCAGCCCAATGTCAGCACCCAAGTCAGGTAGTGATGTGCAATCTTCCACTTGTAAGGGTGGATTTTGGCATTGTGACAGGTTTTGGGATGGTTCCTGTCGTAATGGCTCATTACACATGGGGTTGATTCTTGTTTGCTGATTATCCTCATGTTCCTCCTCCTCCCCCCTAGAAAAAGCATTAGGTATGGGAACTAGAGAGGAACAATTGCGATGTTCCTGAGGTAACCTGGATCTAAGCTGATCAATGTGCCTGCTCCAGAGGACTCCATCCTCTGTTTGTACCCTGTAAGAACGAGGGCCTGTGATTTGAGTTATTTTAGCAGGAATCCATGAAGGCTCACCCATAAGGTTCTTAGCATGAACAGAATCACCCACAGTGAATGTCCGAACTTTGCTAGTGGAATCTAGTGGTGCTGGGCGTAAGTGGGATGAAGGCGGTCAAGGAGACCTAAGTTTCCTACCCATCAACAACTCTGCTGGGGATAAGTTAGTTAATGGGTTAGGAATGATGTGCTGAACACTAAGAAGTTTTTCAACTTTCTCAGTGATGTCCCCAGGACCCAATTGCTGAAGCTTTTCCTTGGTAAAACGTACCATTTTCAGCCCGGCCGTTAGCCGAGGGTGCCCAGGGCTGTCAGGGCATGTCTGATACCCAGTTGTGCTAGATAGGATTCAAAAGGTTGGATGTAAATTGAGGGCCATTGTCAGAGACAAGAACATCAGGTAACCCATGGGTTACAAAAAGCTTTTTAAGCTGCTTGATGACAGCATCAGTTGTGGTGGATGCCATAGGAATTACCTCTAGCCATTTGGAATATGCATCTACTATAATAAGGAAGGTGTGCCCTCTGGTAGGGCCAGCGAAATCAATGTGAATCCTGGACCATGGGCCCCTAGGACATTCCCATTCCTGTTTGGGGGCTAGAGGAGGGGCAGCCCTGACTACCTGACAGTTGGGACAAGATGCAACCCAGTTTTCAACCATTTTGTCAATACCTGGCCACCATACATAACTCCTGGCCAATCCCTTCATCCTTACAATACCAGGATGACCCTCATGTAACATTTCCAAAACCTCTCTTTGCAGTTTTGCAGGAATAACCACCCTGTTACCCCACAAAATACATCCTCTTAATACAGATAATTCAGTTTGTCTGGACTTAAAAGGTTGGGCAAGGTGAGGTAGATCTTGAAGAGGCCAACCTTTCTTAATCCAGCCTATAATAGGAGCCAATAAAGTGTCTTTGGCAGTCTCTCTGGCAATTTCAGCAGCGTGTACTGGAAGCTTGGCAACAGTTTCTAGGAAAAAGGTGTGTGCCTCAGGTTCAAAGTCCTCCTTGTGACAAGGAAGTGGGCAACGACTCAAGGCATCAGCATGTCCAATGTCCTTGCCAGGCTTGTGGATAAGGTTGTATGAATAAGCAGCAAGAAATTCAGTCCACCTCAGCATTCTTGGTGACAGGATAGTGGGTGTAGGTTTGTCTCCTGCCACAATGCCTAACAAAGGTTTGTGATCTGTGACAATGGTAAATGTTCTCCCATATAAATACTCATGAAATTTCTTGATAGCTGCAACAATTGCCAATGCTTCCTTGTCCAATTGGCTGTAATTCCTCTCTGCTTTGGTCAAAGGTGCGAGTAAAATGCAATAGGGCTTCCCTCGCTGGGAAGCCTGTGGCTCAACCCCCCCCACCCACTCCAAAGGGGGATGCATCACAAGTCAGTACAACAGGTAAATTCTCAGAGAACTGTATGAGTACAGCATCAGACGTGATTAGTCTTTTAATACTGTTAAATGCTGATTGTTCTTTTTCTGCCCCAGACCCAAACAGACTTTTTGTCAAGCAATCTGTGTAATGGTTCTGCAATGGTTGCCTTCTGAGGTAGGAACATGTGATAAAAGTTAATAAGTCCAAGGAAGGCTTGCAAATCTGTTTTGCATTTTGGTCTAGGGGCTTCTTTGATTGCTTGAACCTTGGCATCTGTAGAGTGGATGCCATGCTTGTCAATCATATAGCCCAAGAACTCAACCTTGTCAGTTCTAAGAGTGCATTTTTCTTCCTTGACTTTTAACCCGCTTTCTTGAATCTGGTAAGGACTTCTCTGAGTCTCTCTTGTAATTGAGTGTCATTTTCAGCAGAGATTAACACATCATCAAAGTAAGGCACTACCCCTGGCAGTCCTTGGAGCATCCTTTCCATAAGGCTTTGGAAGATGCCTGGTGCCACGCTTACTCCAAACTGTAAACTTTTACATTTGAAGGCACCTCTATGAGTCACAATGGTTTGGGCCTCTGCAGTGGCATCATCAACTGTTAGTTGTTGATATGCCTGGGCCAGATCAATTTGGCAAAGACTGTACCCTGCCAAGTGAATGTAATAAATGATGCACCACTGGAACTGGATATGCGCTCTGTTGAAGTGCATGGTTCAATGTCCCTTTATAGTCCCCACAGATTCTCACTGACCCATCAGTCTTGACTGGTGTGACTATGGTGTCTCCCATCTGGAGTGGTCAGTGGGCTCTAAAACTCCTTGAGCTATTAGTTTATCTAATTGTGCATCAATTTTTTCCTTTAAGGCAAATGGGACCCTTCTGGGCTTTAAGCGTTGGGGGCACCTTGGGATCTAGGTTGAAAGTGATAGGGGTCCCCATATACTTTTTTTAAAT
>CM019150.1:30492662-30620898 GCA_009733165.1 Naja naja
CTCTTATCCTATAATAGCAACATCAATAGCAATAGCTCTGAGACTTACATACCGCTCCATAGTGCTTTACAGCTTCTTGAGTGGTTTACAATGACAATTCATTTTACTGGGCTAGGAAGGATGGAAGAATGAATCAACCTTAAGCCCTCATGATCGAACTCCAAACCATGGGCAGAGTTAGCTGGCCATAATGCATTCTAACCACTGAATCACCAGGGCTCAAAATCAGTGGTGGGATTTAACATTTTTACTATCGCTTTGTTGGCGTGGCTTGGTGGGTGTGGTGTGGCTTGGTGGGCATGGCTTGGTGGGCATGTCAGGAGGATACTGCAAAATCCCCATTCCACCCCACTCCTGGGGAAGGTTACTGCAAAATCCTATTCCCTCCTCACCCCACTAACCTGCTTTCCAGCTCCGTTCTTCTGTGCAGGGCAACAAAGAAGACCCAGCCAATCAGCTGGGACTTGGGAGGCAGAGAATAGATGGGTGAGGGGCCAGCCAGAGGTGGTATTTGCGGTTCTCCAAACTACTCAAAATTTCTGCTACCGGTTCTCCAGAACTGGTCAGAACCTGCTGAATACCACCTCTGCTTCAAATATAGAATACAGCACTTTTCACCAGAGTTCAGTGCCATTACAAATGCACTGAAGTTAAGAGTATGCAAAAGTTTGTTTGATTAAATAAGCCTTCAGAAGCAACATTATGAAGCATCTTTTGTATTTGGTTTCACACAATAAGAGTGCCTTGTCTGCATAGCAGAGACTTCCACATGCGCGAGGAATTAGCAGCTTCTTTTCATTTGAAGCAGCTAATTGAGTCAGGTCAACCAAGCCTGAAAACTTTCTGGAGTTGAAAGAGATATCTCTTTGCAAGGGACAGTGTGTCTGTAAGGCCGATCAGATGCAATCACATAACACTAGTAGCTATGAGCTTGAATATTTTACATACCTACATTTACCTTAAAGAAAGAGTAATTTTCTTTTCAAATCATTTATTTAAGAAAAGTTTTGCTCAGTTGCAAAATTGAGCAAAGCTAATTCCTCATTAGTTAAAAAATATATATACTCCCTTATTGTTTCCCCAACTTTGATAGCATTGTTTTAACAGCAGTGGCCTACAATGACTTGCAACATTATGCTGGAGAAAGAAACTGCTAACATTTCCATGTCAAGCCTCTAGGCGGCTTCTCTGTACTGTACAGTATGGTCTACAGCTGAATAAGGCAAGCAAGCAAGCAGGCAGGCAGCAGGCAGGCAAATAAGCAACTACTGTACAGACATAATACATTGTACTAATGAGGTTATAAGCTTTCTAATAAGTTTGCAACTTTATAAATAAGTCTATAATGTTAGGTAGGTTTACTTTGGAGCATGCCCTATCCAGATATCAAACTGGCAATTTAAGACTTGTGGACTTCAACTCCCAGAATTCTGGGAATGGAAGTCCACAAGTCTTAAGTTGCAAGTTGGGGAACCCTGCCCTATGCAAATCTTGTGCTCCCTCCTACCTTTTTCTCATCCTTCTCAAGTTTAAGTGTCACCCTAAAAGACAGGGGTAGTTTTAGGTCCACGTTGAAGTAGTTTTGTAATGCTCAATAAAACTGTGAGCAAAGAAATGATTCTGAAGCAAATTCATAAGAGGTTATCTATGGGCAGCATAGGGCTTTTTGTTACCTCAAATAAACATAGCAGTTCCAAGAGATTCTGTATTTTTGCCAAATATAAGCAGTTAAGCCTTTTCAACACTAAATAGATAAAACAGAATTCTAATACTTTCAGTTACTATAAAGAAATAATCTTGGTTTGCTATGGGATTTTAGTAAACTAAAATTTATGCTACAGTGAAATTTCCTGTATATCAAGGAACTAATATTTGACAGCTAATTATTAGTTTTGGAGTTCACGAGAGATTAGAAAAATCTTCCTCAGTACTATCTGGTGCCATTCAGATGTATTCCTTATCCCCAGCCAGCATGGCTATTACTTGGGACAATTGAGTATTGTAATCATCATTCCAGTGTTGATAAGTCAGTTTGGAAAAGGTATAATTAATTTTGTCTTAATTTTTGTCAAACAAAGCACAGGAAACCATAGAAAAAAGAAAAAACTTGTTGATCCTCACAAATAGAAAAACAATTCCTACAAAGTTTGTTCTAGACGTAGGATATCCAAACATAAAACACAGTGCTGAGCCTGGCGTGGCATGTACTAATGCTTTCTTGTTGATAACTCTTATTTCATGGTTCTCAGTCTTGAAATTGTGAGCCGGTCATTGAGGATATTCAGCAATCTCCTATAACTGTGTTTCAACCTTGGCCATTCCCAGGTGTGTGGACTTCAAGTCCCAGAATTCCACAGACAGCATGGCTAGTGAACGAAAGTTCTAAGAGCTGAAGTCCAGGTACCTGGAAATGACCAAGATTAGAAAGCACTCCGCTATACCATTTTGTATTTGGATCCTCTTCCTTTTTCTTAGGCAGTTCTTGTCCTCTAGCTCCTGCCTTTTTATTTTTCTTAGGACCTTGTCCCACCATTTATTTTGAGATTCCCAATATTTCTTCCTTAGTTCAAGTAACTGGTTGGTCAATATGCTGTACCATTTCTGCAAATCAAAATCTAGGTTCCTTATAGAGCACACATTAAAACAAAGCAACACATAGCATTGTTCATTATAATTATCCTATTAGGGCATCATGGTCAGACTGCTTTGGATGCATGCAACACAAGGGGGACCATACAAATAGGGCTAGTGGAAGCCTTTGGCACTTTTCTCTCTTAACTATCTTTTTAGGTTACTGTTTCTCTCATGCTTGTAATAGTGGAAAAGCAGCTATTTCTCTTATTAACATAAATTATACTCAAATAATCCATCAAATCCAAATTCTACACCTCTAATCGTCAATTTTATGTTGATGGCAAAACCTCAAGGAGCCCTGCAAGCAGCACTTTTCCTTTGTAGTGCCCAGCAATGGATACTTCTTGCTGCCTTATATTTGCAATCACATTGATGGGAACTATTTATGCGTTGACTACTGGGAATACTTAAATTCAGCATGAAAGAACTTTGTAGTTAAATTATCTTAAACTGAACATTTTGATAATCTGAGGACCAGAAACAGCTGAATGATGCAATGTTTCTTCCAGTTTTCCTTTGTATATTTTATCAAGTGTACAAAACTGACTCAGTTGGAAAGGCTGGTGCCCCTAATTAGTGCCATAATAAAACAAAGAATAAATCACCATGTCCGGCAAACTCCCTGGAGTCTCCAGGCCTATGTACAATATAGATGTAAGGCAAGGGGAAGGAAAGCAGGGAAGTCCTACAGATTAATCAGTTAATAAAGGAAATTCCTTAGTTCTTAAGACTGCCTACCCTCTCTCTCTCCCCTTTCCCACAATTTCCCGCTCCAGAATTTACAGTAGCTATGAAGAGCCTGAGATTCAAGGTGAAGACAATACTGAAGCTTCACCATAGCAAGACATGCAACAAATATAATTTTATCTCTGATTTCCACATGTACTCTAATATTCAAAAAGCACCCATCACCCCAACATTTTGCAGGAAGGATTGTAAATGATTCTTCTCCTTCCCCTTTTTGTATAAGTTCATGTAAACATAACCTAGGCTGAAGCAGGAAATATATGAATATTTGTAGAAGTGTGGATTTTGGCAGTTGGTAGTGTCATTAATGGCAAAAGAAAATAATGCTTCATAGAGTTTGTTTTTCTTATTTGGTATTAGTAGCTTTCTGTGAACATATAGCTATTTTGTTGTATACATCTCTATTGAAGGGGAGGGACGGGTGTTTTCCTGTAGGCCTGGCAGGAAAACCAGATTAAAAAAGAAAAAGAAATCCTGGTACTGGAAACATCTGGATTTTTTTAAAAAAAATATGCTTTGTGTCTCTAGAGATCTGGCTTTTTCATTCTTGCCAACTAATTCAGTCTTTCTCATGAAATTGTTTGAGAGCAAGAAAATTGTGTGTATGCATGTGCCTACACATGGTTAGATACAGGTCATCCTTGACTTATGACCACAATTGAGCCCAAAATTTATGTTGCTAAGTGAGACATTTGTTAAGTGAATTTTGTCCCATTTTGCAACCTTTCTTTTGACACTTGTTAAGTGAATTGCAGTTGTTAAATTAGTAACATGGTTGTTTCTAAGTGAATCTGGCTTCCTCATTGACTGTGCTTGTCAGAAGGTTGCAAAAGGTGATCACATGAACCAGGGACACTGCAACTGTCATAAATATGAAACAATTGCCAAGCACCCGAATTTGGTTCTTGTGATCATGGGGATGCTGCAATGGTCATAAGTGTGAAAAATGATCATAAGTTACTTTTTACAGCATCATGGTAACTTTGACTGATCACTAAATGAACTGTTGAGGACCGTCTGTATTTTTATTTTTTTAGTCTTAGGCTATCAATAAGCTAAAGATACATATATATATATATATATATATATATATATATATATATATATATGTTCTCGCAGAATATATATATGTTCTCCCAGAAGAATGAAGCTGAAGACACCAGCCTGAAGATGATGGATGAGATTTCATAGAAACGTTGCCCAGATACTTCTAATTTTACGTGAGAGAAAACCCGAATGACTAAAGACCTACATACAAACACCCGTGAAAACCTAAGAAAACATATATATATATATGTATATATATATTTATGGGTAAAGGTATGTAGGTCTTGGTGTATTCGGTCTTGTCCGTGTAAGATTGAGAATACCTTGGCAACGTTTCGACGAAATCTCATCCGTCATCTTCAGGCTGGTGTCTTCAGCTTCGTTCTCCTGGGAGAAGTGTGATCGTGGCTGTTTTCCCTTTTAAACTCTAGAGTTGGCTGTGTTGTTACTTCTTGATTGGTTTGTGGAGTTGATGTATGCAGATTGGATGGCTTTTTCTCAGGAGATCACAACACAAAACATCAGGAGGTTGCAGCACAGACCCACTAGGAGATTAGCACCACACCCAGGACGCCACAACAATAGAACCTCAGGGTCATCACACAGCCCATTACCCAGGTTTACAAACACAAAGGCTGAGAGACACACAGCCAGCACCTCAGCCACACAGGGTCTCAGGAAAAACACTTCTCCCAGGGAGAGCGGCTGAAGACACCAGCTTGAAGATGACGGATGAGATTTGGTCAAACGTTGCCAAGGTATTCTCAATCTTACAGGGACAAGACCGAATACACCAAGACCTACATATATATATATATATATATATATATATATATATATATATATTTGAGATTTTCACGGGTAAGGTATAGGTTTTTTGTCCGCAGTAAGTTCTGAAATAATTTTGCCGACGAATAGAGTTGGTGTCTTCAGCTTCACCACTTCTCCCAGGAGAACTAAGCTGAAGAAGACACCAGCCTGAAGATGACGGATGAGATTTCATTAAACGTTGCCAAGGTATTCTCAATTTTACAGGACAAGACCCAAATACAATACCCAAGACCACATATATATATATATATATATATATATATATATATATGTGTGTGTGTGTGTGTGTGTGTGTGTGTGTGTGCATACAAGCACAAAGCCAAAGACACCAGCCTGAAGATGGCGAGTGGGATCTCATTGAAACGTCGCCAAGGTATTCTCAATCTTACACAGGACAAGACCCGAATACACCAAGACCTACATACCTTTACCCATGAAAATCTACGAAAACAAATATATATATGTGTGTGTGTGTGTGTGTGTGTGTATACATACATACATACATACATACATACATACATATATGTATGTATGAGTATGATCAAATAGAGACTACTAATTATAGGTTTTCTTCTGCTGCTGTTATTTTACATATGGGTACGTGACCCAATAGATCGGGGTGTCAAACTTGCGGCATCACGGCGGTGTTCACATGACATATTGCAACTTTTTCCTCTTCCCTAAAATGGGTGTGGGCATCGCCAGCATGTGATGCATCTGGTTCATGGGCCACAAGTTTGACAACCCTGCAATAGATTATATAGAAATGGAGCACTAGGCCAACACAGTCCCTTCAAAAGTATTGACAAGCTCTCTGCCTATATTGTGCAAAACTGTGATGCTGTGGCAAATTTGCATTGTTCAGTTTGTGGCCAAATAAACCATGTGCCTTCCTACTAAGTTGTACAAGATTATGAGGCAAAGTTTAGAGGAGGCATCTATTGTCACCACTTTTAAAAATATTTTTGGAATTTATTATCATATACAAACTTAAAGGATTTGCTTACATTTGTTTGACATTATGAACTAGACCAAAAGTAGAAAAATCCACCTTTCTTCAACCACCTTTCTTCAATCAGCCATCAGAAATTAAGCATCATATTTGAGAGCTCAGGTGACGTAGTAGTTTCACAAAAGATCAGCCCTTCTGCCTTACAAAAATTCTCAATCCAATTTTAAGAGTTTCTTAGATTAATGTGATTGTTCAGGATTATTTGGCCTGAAAAAAAAAGAAGTAAAAATTACATGTTTGCAAATTTAGAGCTTATAGAGAACTACTGGTCAGCCAACTGGTATACATTAACTGGCCAAGAACTGAACACAATAAATTTTCAGTCAATTACTTTCTATCATTTCAATATCTGAGAGTCTCATCCTGCTCCTTTGGGTTTCAACAGAGTTGAACCTAAACAAACACCCCTCACACTCTTTACAAAAGAAAGATAAATAGCTAATGTTTCCCTCTCTTAGATTTCATATATTTTTGTACTTGCAAACACATATCCACTGTTTGTAAAACAAAAACCCCAGATGTACATTGAGAAGAAATTACATGTAAAACACACAAAGAAATTATTTACAAGATTTCAAAAGCTTCCTAAACAGCATGGCAGCATTTCATATCAAATCCCTAGATCTGGAATGGCGGTGAGGTATGTTTTCTAATCATACCAGTGTGTTAGTACAACAGGGGCTTTAGAAACTGGGAGGAAGACTGAGACCTTCAAGCCCAAGGAAATGATTTATTGATGTTTCTAAAGCAGCCAAATGCTTAAATGGCATTTCCTTGTCCAAGGATAAAACTGCACTGGTACAAGAATAGATTGCTATTGCAACTCCCCAATGAAATCATGTGATGGGGAATTAGTTGCTTCAGTGTAGCTGCTGCAGCAACAACTGGAAATTTTATATAAACCTCAGTCCTTGAAGACAGTATCATACCTGATACCTGGGATATATATGGAATATAAAGATAGATAGAACTGTTGAAACAATATAGAGATTATAATATGGTAGAGGATTAATAATAATGATAATAGTTTTTTTCTTTTCGTAATATTGAGTATGAATAATGAGGGGAAGGCACTGTGATTTTTGACCGACCAACACACTTGAAATTGATATGGATTTGTGTGTTGTATGTTTGTTATGTTTGTTTTTTTGGAAAAATAAAACCTTTTTTAAAAAAAGAAGACAGTATCATACCTGATGCTTAGGTGAGCACCGATTAGAACCTCCGACAAATCCGATGAAGCAGCAGAATAGAAGCCATGCCATTTCCTTTGAGGTGGGAAGCATTTTTTTAAAAACTACATTTTATACATTGTTTAAAAATTGATCTACTAATTGATCTAGATCAGTAGCTAGCCTGAAAGGTGTAACTGGATCAAAAGGCTATAGAGAGATAAAAACAAGAAAAGGTAGAGTTTTGATGGAAAAACAGCTCAAGGAAGGAAGGAACACATTAGGATTATGCAAATCCAAATAAGTTCTTCACTTTGATTTTTGAGCAAAATAACTCATACAAGGAGCCTTTACATGGGAAAGGGTGCTTCACTTCTAATCAGTAATGCAGCTTGACTGTGCCATTTCACCAGGCAAAAATGGTTGCTGCTTTGGTTTGATACACAAACAGAATAGAATAACAGAGTTGGGAGGGACGTTGGAAGTCTTCAAGTCTTCAAGTGCAACCCCTTGCTTAGGCAGGAAACCCTCTACCATTTCAGACAAATTGTTGTCCAATCTCTTCTTCAAAACTTCCAGTGTTAATGGGAAGGGAGAGCAACCAAGGTACAGCTCTCTTCCTCAACCATACAGATGCCTTAAAGACACTTTAGCATCTCAAAGAGGTATGAAGTAACTCAGAGGTGGTATTAAGCAGGTTCTGACCAGTTCTGGAGAACCAGTAGCGGAAATTTTGAGTAGTTCAGAGAACCGGCAAATACCACCTCTGACTGGAGATTTTACAGTATCCTTCCCCTGCCATGTCCACCAAGCCATGCCCACAGAACTGGTAGTAATTTTTTTTGAAGTAACTCCATAGTTCAAAGTGCCTTGTTAAAGGACATGATTTGCAAATAGTTACAGTAGTCCTTAAGTTATGACCATAATTGAATCTGGCAATTACGGCCAGAAGTCATGTTGGTTGTAAAGCAGGTCACCATGTGACCAGACCTAATTTTACAATATTTTTTGCAACAACTGTTAAGCAAACAGGGGTGTCATTAAGTGAGCTTTGTGGTTATTAAACAAACCCATTGTTCATTGTTAGGTGGTTTTTGCCAGAAACCAGAAGTAAATGCCAGTTTCAAGCAAAATCATCCTAAATTGTTTTCACGTGACCTTGGAGTGTTGCAAATGGCCTTAAATATGTGCCAGTTGTTAAGCACCCAAAATGTAGTCATATGACTGTGGAGGACAGGGCCACATCAGAACTTGAAAAAACAGGTCATAAATAGCTTTTTAAGGGGTCCATCATAACTTTGAACAGTCACTAAGCAACTGGTCTTCTGTCTAGGACCACCTTTATTAAATCATTCCAAGTTCATGCCTACATAGTTAGCATAATTTCTAAAATGTCTTTTTTCAAAAACAAAAAATCTAAAAAAGAACAGGAAAAAAAGTCATGCTGAAGCTACATTCCTCTTCCAAAGTAATTGAAGGCTACTTTCTGATTTTGTGTAGGAAGCCACATGAGCAAAATATGAGGATGTAGTGCTTTCTCTTTCTGCTCCTGGCTGTCATGCCCATCTTTCATTGATATGTTTCCTCTGACATTGGAGACAATAAATATTGGGCTGTCACAATAAACTCATCTTTATTACTTTTTAAAGCTAATTTAGCATTTTAAAGCTAATTTGATGCCAATCACAAATCTCATGATGAAGAATTCCACAAGTTAGATTGAACTTGTGTGAAAGTTCAACTTCCACAAGTTAAGTTGAACTTGAAAAAAATGGCAGAAGAAGGAAATATAATGAGGTCCACTGGAGCCATCTGGCTCTTTGGAGCTAGTTGGAGTCATCAATACAATTTTGGAGATTCAGCTGCCAAATGCATGATTTGTGGAGGCTCAAAGACATCTCCACCCTTATGAGTAAACTGAGAGAATTTGAATAAAAGGCAAATTGTTTTATGCAAACATTTCCTACTTTTTCTCCCAGGATCTTTGAACTGGCTATACCACAAACTTCAATATTAGTCAGAAAATAGTGGTGCTTTTTGGCAGCACCCAGATGACTGCCAACTACCTTTCACTCATATGCTGTTGAAACCTGCCTGTGGACTTGCCTGGACTACTTACTGTCTTTCTGGGCCACCTTTCCTTTTTATTATTTGTTTAAAAACCAAGCAATGTCTTCATTCTACATCTTTGAATTTCGAGTAAAATGAGGAAATAAGTGTCAATGAATACTTCAGCTTCAACCATAACAATACAAGAGCATACAATAGATACAAACTCAAGGTAAACCGCACCAAACTTGATTGCAGGAAATACGACTTTAGCAACAGAGTGGTCAATGTCTGGAATACTCTACCTGACTCTGTGGTTTCTTCCCCAAACCCCAAAATCTTTAACTTTAGACTGTTTACTATTGACCTCACCCATTTCCTAAGAGGTCTGTAGGGGGCGTGCATAAGCGCACCAATGTGCCTACCATCCCTGTCCTATTGTTTCTTTTTATTTTTCTTATATGTATCCATTTCATGTATTCATAACTATGTTTATACTTATACCTGTTATCTTATAATCGCTTGACAAAATAAATAAATAAATGGCCTGCATCACCAAGTCCTGGGTGGGGCCAGAGGGCGGGGTCCCTCTGGTTGATTTTATGCCCCCCAGGTTTTCAGGTTTTGCACCAGTCACGAGCCCTGGGGAGGGGTGTGGGGGGTGGCTGTTGTTATTTGGGAGACCCTGATTCCAAGGGAGGTCTCTGTTCCTGAGATAGGCGGGAGTGAAACCCTTCTCCTGAGATGGGGGCCTGATGGTCAAGTGGGTCTGCTGCTTACATACCTCTCCCCCAGCTGTGTGGCAGCAGCCCTGCCCGGGTTTCTTGACGTCCTTTCGGAGGTGGCGGTGGAATTCCCAGGGCTTATAGTCCTGGGTGATTTTAACCTGCCCTCTCTGGGGGGGGCGTCGGGTTTAGCCTGGGAATTCATGGCCTCCATGGTGGCCATGGGCCTGACCCAGTTAATCCAAGGCCCAACTCATGAGGGGGGTAACACTCTTGACCTAGTTTTTGTCTCGGAACGGTGGTGTAATGATCGAGGGGAGGCCAACTTTATGGCCCTACCTGTTCCATGGTCAGATCATTATCTCCTGTGACTGGTCTTCCATCAAGCCGCCCCACATTGCTAGGATGAGGAGCCACCAAGATGGTTCGCCCCAGACGCCTGATGGACCCTGAGAGGTTCCAGGCAGAGCTGGGGTTTCTTCCCACTTCCCTTGTCACAACTCTGCCGAGGACCTGGTGGCTGCCTGGCAACGGGCTGCTGTGGATGCCCTCGACAGAGTTGTCCCCATGCATCGCCTTACACATCATGGATCCCGGATGGCTCCTTGGTATACCGAGGAGCTCTGGAAGATGAAATGCCATCGAAGAGCAGGTGGAGGTCCACCCGCTCCAACTCCGATCGAGCCCAGTTAAGAGCCCATATTAGGATTACCTGGTAGCTATGAGAGTGGTGAGGAGATCTTATCTCTCCACTCTCATAGCATCTGCAGATAACCACCCAGCCGCCCTGTTTAGGGTCACCCTCTCTCCTATGTCCAGGGGAGATGGTGGACCCGCTGTGGGGTAGGACTGAGGAATTTGGTCAATATCTGTCAGATAAGATCGCTCGGATTCGGAGCAGGTTGAGCTGTAATTTGCAGTGGTCTGATGATCGGGGTGCAAGTAGTCTGGCCAATGTGATCTGGGCTGAGTTCGATCCTGTCTCTGAGGATGAAGTGGACAGGATTATGTGGCATCTGAGCTACACCACATGTTTGTTGGACCCGTGCCCCTTCTGGTTGGTATATGCCTCCAGAGAGGTCACCTGCGGCTGGCTCCAGGCAGTGGTCAAAGCTTCATTAAGGGAGGGTGTCTTTCCCTCTGCCTTGAAAGAGGCAGTGGTGAGGCCCCTCCTGAAGAAGCCTGCCCTGGACCCGACCGTGTTAGACAACTTTCATCCAGTCTCCAACCTTCGCTTCCTGGTGAAGGTTGTTGAGAATGTGGTGGCTCAGCAGTTTCCGCTTTTCCTGGATGAAGCGGACTACCTGGATCTGTACCAATCATGTTTCCGACCTGGGTACAGCATGGAGACGGCATTGGTCACACTGATCTCTGGAGGGCTCAGGACAGGGGTTTTTCCTCTGTCCTAGTCCTGTTAGATCTCTCAGTGGCTTTCAATACCATCGACCATGGTATCCTTTTGCGGTGCCTTGGGGGCTTGGGAGTGAGGGGCACTGTTCTGCAGTGGTTCTCCTCCTACCTCTCAGGGCATTTGCAATAAGTGTTGGCAGGGTTGCAGAGGTCAGCCCTGAGGGCTCTCACTTGTGGGGTCCCTCAGGGGTCAGTCCACTTGCCCCTCTTGTTTAACATCTACATGAAACTACTGGGTGAGGTCATCCGTGGTTTTGGGGTAAGGTGATGATACCCAGTTATACATCTCTACCCCAAACCAGGTCTGTGATGCCCTCTCCGTGATGACCCATTGTCTGGATGCGGTGTGGATTTGGATGGATGGAAACATGCTTCGACTCAACCTGGCCAAGACTGAGTGGCTGTACATACCGGCATCTCGGTCCAGTCAGGAGTGTCCATCATTGACCATAGGGGGAGAGGTGTTGCCCCCTGTGGATAGGGTGTGGAACCTGGGGGTCCTCCTGGATGCGCAGCTCCAGTTGGAGGAACAGGTGGGGGCCGTGTCCAGGGGGGCCTTTGCTCAGGTTCATCTGGTTCTCCAGCTGCACCCGTTTCTGGACCGAGATGCCCTGCGTACAGTCACTCATGCTCTTGTTACTTCCCGACTCGACTACTGCAACGCTCTCTATCTAGGACTGCCCTTGCATACCATCCGGCGATTGCAGCTTGTGCAGAATGTGGCCGCGCAGGGGGTGATGGGAGTTTCCTGATTCTCCCATGTTACACCCGTCCTGTGCGACCTGCATTGGTTGCCAGTTGCACTCCAGGTGAGATTCAAGGTTCTGGTATTAACATTCAAAGTCCTACAAGATATGGGTCCGGGATATCTACAGGACCGTCTTCAGCCGATATCAAGTGCCAACCACCCTGTGCGAGCACACAGGCAGGGGCTTCTTGGGGTCCCGTCGGCAAGTCAATGTCACCTGGCGGTGCCCCGGGGCTGAGCCTACTCTGTGGCAGTTCCCGCCCTGTGGAACCAACTACCCTGGGGCTTCGTCTGGCCCCTGACCTTTGCACCTTCCACCACGACTTGAAGACCTGGTTATTTGAACAGGCCAGGCTGTGCTGACCTCCTGGGGAGGGGATTTTTAAATTTAATTTTAACTGAATGTTATAATTATGTGTCTATTTAATTCTTTTTAATTATTTATTGTTGCTGTCTGGTTTTAGTTGTGAGCCACCTCGAGTCTTCGGAGATGGGGTGGCATACAAGTCCAATAAATAAATAAATAAATAAATAAATAAATAAATAAATAAATAAATAAATAAAGTGCCTCACAGTTTAAACGCCTTTGATTAATTGACCATTAGATGAATGTGCTGCCCACTGAAGTGTTAAGAACCCCAAAATACCATTGTCTTGGATAGTCTTAAAAATAAAGTTTTCCTGAATGTGATTTGTTTTCATCCTCCTCTTTCTTTTTCTTCCCCTTTTTAGAAAATGTTTTGCTTTGTTTTCTTTTAATGGAGAAAAATATGTATAGGAAATCCTCATGGATGAATGAAATGTTCTGACACTTTACTTTAAAGATGGACAAGGAATGGGTCAGAATGTCTTTCACTTCTCTATTAGAGCTGCAGTTGAAGCACTCTGTTTTCTAGATAAATATCCTAATGCTTTGTTCTTTTTCCTTACTGCTTTGGTTTTTTAACATTGTTATGTGTTCAGAGTCATTGGGAATCAAACATATAACCAGCTAAGTAAGTAAGTGAATAGAGAAAGAAATATTTATTTGTTGTAAAAATGACTATACTGCCTGATTTTTCTAAGTTTTAGACAGTTCACATAGATAAAAATAATAAAAGCACAACAACGCATATTATAAATAGGAAAAAAAAACAATGAAAAACATATTCAACATACTATTGTACACAGTGGCATTTTAAATGCTGGGTATATTTCTAACACTTTCCATACAACCACCAGTCAAACTACTGATAAAGAAGGTTGTTTTGTTTGAAAGTTCATTCCACTAAAAGAGGCACAACAATGCTCTTTACCATATTGTTGCTGCTAAGATTAATATTAGTTTAACCTTTGTTCACATTTTATTTTAACCTTTGTATACAACATTAAGTGTCTTTTTTGTAAAGTACATTGAATAGGTCACTAGGTTAAAAAGAAAGTCATGGTTTATAGCATTACAAAACACCTGGAAGAGACTGGACCTTCCAAATATATTAGAACAGCAAGGTCTTGAAAGGTAGCTAATAGAGCCATGATGGTGAATGTATGCCATGCGTGCCAGATGTGGCACGCAAAGCCATCTCTCCAGGCATGCCAGCCATTGCCTGTTGCTCTTTCAGGTTCCAGCCAGTTAGTCTCTGCATGTGAAGGAGTGCCAGAAACTGGAAGAGCAGCTCCCTGGAGCACATGCATGTGCTGGCATGTGCATGTGCATTAGAAACCAGAAGACCAGGTGGCCAGCGTGCATGCGCATGCTGAGAAGCTAAACTTCTGGTTTCTGACACTCTGAAGCTTCCACGTTGGGGAGCTACTCTTCTAGTTTCTGGTACTCCCGTGCACACACGCAGTCCCTTTTTGGCACTCAGTGCCAAAAAGGTTAGTCACCACTGTAGTAGAGCATGCCTGTTCAAATGTACCAGCAAGTCTCATTGGAATGTAAGGTGCATACTTACTATTGGAAATGTGGATTCAGTGGCACTGCCTTTTCAGCATTCTATGACCACAAGAGACAATGTGGTATACAAAAAGTGACAAACTTATTTTTGTCAATTTGTTTATTTGACAAATAAATTGTCTGTTTCTCTATTATCTTACTTGCTTTGTCTCTTAATCTGAGACCATTTTCTTCTGCTTTTCTTTTCAAGAACATTTAGATAGAACAAAGATTTTGGACTCTCTTCTGGTGGTTTATAACCATCTAGGTGTTGGCTTTGTATATCCCTCAATGCATTTATTTATTTTATTTATTATTGGGACTTCTATGCCGCCTTATCTCCCAAAGGACTCAGGGTGGCTCACAACAATAAAAACATACAATACAAAAATTTTAAAAAATATTACATGGACATCCCAATAACCTAATTAAAACTAACAAACAAACCAATAAAAAAACCCATCAGTCCAGGTTGGCTAGTTGAAAAAGCCATGTTTTCAGGTCATAATGGAAGGATCGAAGGTCAGGAGCCATCCGAAGCTCCAAGGGCAACTGATTCCAAAGGGCGGGTGCACCCACAGAGAAGGCTCACCAGTCGACACTGGGGGTCGCCAGTCGACACTGTCTGGCAGATGGCACCCTGAGGAGGCCCTGTCTGTGGGAGCACACAGGGCGATGGACAGTTGTTGCTGGCAGCAGGTGCTCCCGCAAATACCCTGGCCCTAAACCATGTAAGGCTTTATAGGTAATTACCAGCACCTTGAATCTCACCCGGAGGGCAACCAGCAACCAATGCAGCTCACGCAGGAGGGGTGTAATATGGGAGTATCGGGATACTCCCATCACAACTCGCATGGCTGCATTCTGTACCAGTTGAAGCCTCCGAGTGGTCCTCAAGGGCAGCCCCATGTAGACAGCATTGCAGTAGTCTATACGGGAGGTAACGAGCGCATGAGTAAATGTACATAAGGCATCTTGGTCCAGATAGGGGCACAACTGGCACACCAGGCAAACCTGGGCGAATGCCCCCCTGGCCACGGCTCCTACATGATCTTCCAAACCAAGCCATGCATCCAGGAGGACGCCTAGGTTGCACCCTTTCAACGGGGGGTAACACCTCTCCCCCCATAACCAAAGATGGAACATCCTGGACAATCCAAGATGTCAGTACGTACAGCCACTCGGTCTTGGCCGGGTTGAGTCGAAGCCTGTTCCTCCCCATCCAGATCCATACTGCTTCCAGGCATCGGGACATCATGTTGAGGGCTTCACTGGGTTGGTTTGGGGTGGAGATAAAAAGCTGGGTATCATCAGCGTACTGATGATACCTCACCCCAAACTATGGATGATCTCATCCAGTGGTTTCATATAGATGTTGAACAGGAGGGGACGGAGAACCGACCCCCAGGGCACCCCACAGGGGAGGGACCTCAGGGTTTATTTCTGTCCTCCTGCCAACACCAACTGCATGTGACCCGAGAGGTAGAAGGAGAACCACCATAAGACAGTGCCTCCTACTCCCAACCCCTTGAGGCATTGCAGTAAGATACCATGGTTGAGGTATCAAAAGCTGCTGAGAGATCTAATAGGAGCAGGATAGAGCAATAACTTCTATCCCGGGCCCTCCAAAGATCATCCACCAGCACGACCAATGCCATCTCCGTGCTGTACCCGGGCCTGAAAACCCTATTGTTATGGATCCAGATAATCAGTTTCCTCCAGGAATACTGGGAGCTGTCGGGCCACCACACTTTCAACAACCTTTGCAACAAAGAGAAGGTTGGAGATGGGACAAAAGTTGTTCAGAATAGCCGGGTCCAGGGCAGGCTTCTTGAGGAGGGCCTCACCACCGCCTCCTTCAAGGTGGAGGGGAAGCATCCCTCACTCAAAAAAGCATTGACCACTGCCTGGAGCCAGCCTCGTGTAACCTCCCGGGTGGCATTAACCAGCCAGGAGGGACACAGGTCCAATAAACACGTGGTGGCACTCAGTTTCCCCATGATCCTGTCCACTTCATCCGGAGTCACAGGATCAAATTCTTTACTTAAATAATTTTCCTTCCCGTTATACATATAAAACCTGATTCATTAATCATTACACTGGTCAGATTTGTTCACTCAGGAATTCTCTTCCCTTGCATATAGAATGCTTCATCTTCCAAGTTTTATTTAGAATTGTATTGCAAGTAATACAGTGTTGTATGAACTATTTAATGGCAGTCCCTTTAGAAGCAACTGTGATGAATCTTTGAGCAAATCTATTCTTTTTCTTGGCCTATTTCAGCCATTCACTTTTTGAGTTTAGAAATGGATGGCATTGGAGCTATGAGGAAGAAAATGTTAATGTCCAAGAAGAGAAAGCAAAGTCACAGGAATTAATGAGGAAAGAGCAAGACTTAAAAGGAAAAGGAATGTGCTGGTAGACCATCCATCCAAGAGTCAGCCATAGAAGCTTGCTTGGACAGAGCCAAGGCTGCATTATGGAACTGCTTGTGGAAAGAACTCAGGTCTCTCAGTGTTTTGAGCTAAAAGTTTAAAGAAGTGTTTCAGTTGTTTTCCAGCATATTCCTCTGAGTAGTTTGCATAACTTTAGGATATGAGTCATCTCTCAATGCATGCATGTACAGCACGTATACACACATACACACAAAATAGACATACTTTGCCTAGTCTGTCAAATAACAGTTAATTGATCAATATATACTCAACAGTGATTAAGATATAAGAAGTTCCAAGACTAAACTAAGGCATTATTTAGCATTATCAATTGTATTTATTTTTTTCCACATTATTTGGTGAGTAAAATGTAAACATTGTGAAAAATGTCTTCATCATATATTTAATCCCCTATTTCTGATTCTTTAACCTGTTTTATGGAAAACAATTAATCATTTTATTGTGATGAGGCAATAATGGAGTTATAATAAAAAAAAACCTGATACCAAAATTGTAAAATATCTTTAAACTCAAAAATAAACAAGATGAGAGTCAATAAATATGATTGCCATCATTTATTAAGAATTGTGGCAATATACTATATGTATGCATTCATGTATGTATATATGTATTCGACACTCACAAATGTATCAGAACTTACTTGCAAATGATAATGTTCAACAATTTTGCACATTTTATGCAATGATTAACAGATTTTGCTTCTCTACGTATATTATTCTAGTTTTTTAAAAATGTGTGAAGGAAGAAGATGAGAAAAAAGAGAATTCATACACTAAAAATATAATTTTAATTCTGACCATTAAAATTGACTAATCTAAGAATTAAATTCTATTTGGCCTTGCAATTTGCCAGCATGAGTTGACTTGTCTTCTGTGTCTAACAAAATTTAGTCTGTAGGGTTCTTAATGTCTTTTGAGATCTCCTGTTGCTTTTTACTCAATCTGAAGTGTAGGTTTATAAAATATACAAATTAGATTTGAGTCTTTAATTGTTTATTGATATTGTCCTGTTAAACCACACACCTGTGTGTGTGACACACAAATGGATGCACATGCATGTACACTCACCCAGTCATACAAACCCTTGTCTCAGGACAAAGCTGTTCTCATCAGCATGCAAAGAACTTGCTTGTCTGTCAAAGATTATCTGCATCTTTTCAATCACTTCCTTTCATTGATCTTTTTATGTCTCCCTTTTAACTTATGCTGTTGCTGATATTCAGTGACAGGAAGAGCCTGGCTGCACATTAATCCCTTGATGGCTATCTGAAACCAGTCTCAAGAGCATTAATATCAGTTATCTAGTGGAAGGGGAACTTGTTATGGCATCATTGAAGAACAGACCTCTAATTGGAGCTAATCATGTGCTCAACTCAGTTTTGAAATGAAAGTATTGATTGATTTTAATATTTACAATGGAATTTTGACATTAACATTTACACATTTTTATCCAGGCCTCATATGCATCCCCCCCCCAGATTCATTTTAGAGAAATGGCATTCCTTTTGTGTAAATTGAACGAAGGGTGACTTTTCTGTACAGTTTCAGCCTTTGCTTGTATTTATTTATTTATTTATTTATTTATTTATTTATTTATTTATTTATTTATTTATTTTGGACTTGTATGCTGCCCCATTTCCGAAGACTCGGGGCGGCTCACAGCTAAAAACAACAACAATAAATAGTTAAGAAAAAAATTAAACCAATTTCACAAGCCCAAAGAGACAAATTTACGATCCTTAAAAATATAAAAACCACCCCCCCAGGAAGGGTCACAGCCCAGGTTGGTCAAACAACCAGGTCTTCAAATCATGGCAGAAGGTGCGGAGGTCAGGGGCCAGGTGGAGTCCCAGGGGGAGTTGGTTCCAGAGGTCAGGGGCCGCGACAGAGTAGGCTTGTCGTCTGGGGACCGCCAGCCAGCATTGGCCCACCGACAGGACCCCAAGGAGTCCTTGCCTATGTGCTCGCACAGGGCGGTTGGTATTCGATGTCGGCAGAAGTCGCTCCCTTAAATATTGAGGACCCATGTCATGAAGGACTTTGTATGTTAAAACTAAAACCTTGAATCTCACCCAGAGTGCAACCGGCAACCAATGCAGGCAGCGCAGGAGGGGGGTAACAGAGGAGAATCGGGAGACTCCCATCACCACCTGCGCCGTCACATTCTGCACCAGCTGCAATCTCCGGATGGTATGCAAGGACAGTCCTAAGTAGAGGGCGTTGCAGTAGTCGAGTCTAGAGGTAACAAGGGCATGAGTGACTGTGCGCAGGGCATCTCGGTCCAGAAATGGGCATAGTTGATGAACAAGGCGGAGTTGGGCAAAGGCCCCCCTGGCAACGGTCCCCACCTGCTCCTGCAACTGGAGCCGTACATCCAGGAGGACCCCCAAATTCCACGCCCTATTCACAGGGGGCAACACCGCTTCCCCTATGGCCAAAGATGGATATTCCTGACTGGGCCGAGATGCCAGTATGCATAGCCACTCAGTCTTGGCCGGGTTGAGTCGAAGCATGTTTCCGCTCATCCAAATCCGTACCGCATCCAAACACTGGGTCATCAGGGAGAGGGCATCACTGATCTGGTTCGGGGTGGAGATGTATAGCTGGGTGTCATCTGTGTACTGATGTAATCTCACCCCAAAACCATGGATGATCTCACCCAGCGGCTTCATGTAGATGTAAAATAGCAGAGGGGAGAGAACCGACCCCTGAGGGACCCCACAAGAGAGCACCCTCGGGGTCGACCTCTGCCCCCCCCGTCAATACCAATTGCAACCATCCTGAGAGGTAGGAGGTGAACCACCAAAGCACAGTGCCCCCCACTCCCAACCCCTCGAGGCGTCGCAAAAGGATACCATGGTCGATGGTATCAAAAGCCGCTGAGAGGTCTAATAGGACCAGGACAGAGGAAAAACCCCTGTCCCGAGCCCTCTAGAGATCATCCATCAGCGCGACCAATGCCGTCTCCGTGCTGTAACCGGGTCGGAAGCCCAATTGATACGGATCCAGGTAGTCCGCTTCATCCAGGAAGAGTGGAAACTGCCGAGCCACCACACTCTCAACAACTTTCGCCAAAAAGTGAAGGTTGGAGACTGGACGGAAGTTGTCTAACACAGTCGGGTCCAGGGCAGGCTTCTTCAGGAGGGGTCTCACCACCGCCTCCTTCAAGGCAGAGGGAAAAACACCCTCCCTTAGTGAAGCATTGACAACTGCCCAGAGCCAACTGCAGGTGGCCTCCCTGGTGGCATAAGTCAGCCAGGAAGGACACGGGTCCAACAAACATGTGGTGGAACTCAGCCACCACATAGTCCTGTCCACTTCATCCTCGGAAACAAGATCAAACTCATCCCAGATCACACTGGCCAGACTGCCTGTATCCCGTTCCTCAGTCCACTGCAAATCAGAGGACAACCCGCTCTGAATCTGAGCGATCTTATCCGACAGATATTGACCAAACTCCTCAGCCCTTCCCTGCAATGGGTCCACCCCCCTCCATATGAAGGAGAGAGCGGGTAGCCCGAAACAGGGTGGCTGGGCAGTTATCTGCGGACGCTATCAGCTGTGCTTCCTGGTAGAAAAGGTTTTTGGAGGGCTGCTTTCAAAAAGGTCAAATGAACCTAACAATCTGGTGCAATAAAAGCAGTTTCCTATATTCTTAGGAGAAATGGCATGGAGGAGAAAGTACGAATTTGAAATGCAAGTCATCTTGTCTGATTTTAATATTTTCATTTAGGTTTTTGAGCAACTGACTGATTATATACTATCAGGTTGCTTTTGACTCCCAGTGACCAGATAGGTATTCTCCATGATGATTTACCCCTAACCTAGTCTTTCAGACCATCCAATGTTGCACTCATTGTCACCACAACTGAGTCCATCCACCTTGCTGCTCTTCATCCACTTGTTTTTTTGTCCTTTCACCTTTCCCAGCATTCAAGCCTCCTCCAGAGAGCAACATCTTTGCACAATATTTCTGAATAGGATAATTTGAACCTGGTTATTTGAGAAACCTGGGTTGATTTGCTTGATGATCCATTTGTTTGTTTTCTTGGCTTTCTATAGAATTATCAAAAATCTTTTTCAAAGTTCTTCTTATCCTGTTTCCTGAAAGTTCAACTTTCATTTCTACAGATGGCTTGCATGATTCTGATTTTTGTAGGTGTAGATTATCATGGAACTTGAGTATCTTTCTCAAGGCTTCTTCTGAACAGTATGAATTGATCCTGTGCCATTGTCATTAAAGTGATCATATGATTCAATGACCTGGTTGAGCAAGACAGCAAGTTGCATGGGAGTTAGACATCCTGAATAAATAGTCCTGTACTGTAGGTGTTAATGTGAAGAGATTTCAGTGATGGGATATGGTATTAATGTTTCCTAACATTGATTATGAGAACCATTTCGGTGTAGTGGTTAAAGCATCAGGCTAGAAAGAAAATTGTGAACTCACCATGACCTTGGGCTAGTCACTTCCTCTTAACCCTAGGAAGGGGGCAATGGCAAATTATATATGGAATATCCTTGCCAAGAAAACTGCAGGACTTATTCAGGTAGTCTCTGAGAATCAAGACATGATTGAATAGAATGGACAAAAATGTGGTAGGCTTCTCTTCATTGCATGTTTTCAAACAGAGGCTAGGCAGTCCTCTGTCTAGGATCATTTGGCTTGTATTCCTTCAGAGAGCAGGGGATGAAAAGGCCCTTTCCAATTATATGATAAAAACTAAGGTGCTTTTTCTGCATACCTACTTGGTTGTAAGCCCTAATAAGGTCATTGGGTTTATTTCTGAGTAGGCGTTTATATAAACTTTCATTACATCCCCTTCTGTCAGAAGATTATATTAAAAAAGACAACTCATCTGATTGCTATTACATCAGCCAGTCATGTGTGTTAGCTTTCCAAGAAAAAGAAAGCTAGTCTCCCTTTGCAAATTCTGTGTAACTTTCTGATAACAAACTGTTTAATGGGTAAACTGTAGCTTAAATATGAAGCACCTCAGGGACCTTCCTTAAAAAATGACTCAGCCAGAAGTCAAAGGTGAAACCCTGAAAATACACCCTGGGAAAATCCTTTATAATTGGGCATCCCCAATGCCCTAAATCTCTATATGCAAATCTTACAATGTTTGCTTTTACAATAAACTCCCATCAAACAAACATAATACCGCCAGAAATAGAAAAGGAAAAAGGCCAACAGAATGTCACATCTTAGCTTCTCCCATCCATCTGCACTCTAAAATGGTTAAGGCATGCATTGGTGTGGAATTAGTTTGAAAGTTAGATTTCAAATGCACAAGTTGGTATGCTATATTATGCATTATTTCCTTATTTTACTTTTCTGGGGCATGTATTTTCTTTTGTTAAATTCTCACATACACAAAAAGTAAAATACTTCCTGTTCTCTAATGAACTTTGTCTCATGACTTTTTCTTTGTTATGGGAATTAACTATCCCATACATTGAAGGAAGTATCATCCTTGAAGCATATTGGCTACTGTGTGACTTATCCACACAATACTCTGAGCTTAAGTAATCATTTCAGGTAGACACTGAAAAGAAGTATATTGTTAAACCTTAACACAGTTTCAAAGAATTCAAGTTAAACATGCTAGCATTAATGTGGAAAATGAATTCATTTTGTGTATCTATCTGTGGGTATGAAAGCTTAATATATGGATCTCTTCACAGAAAGCCTGTCATGCTTCATCACTATATTTCCATCACTACCGACAACATAATGGTGCCCCACCGTTCATGTTCCAATGAACACCTCAAGTCAGGCAGACACATAACAGATTAATTAGGGGGCTTGGTAAATTGAATCCATGGACTGTAATTACCAACACTCAAGACCTGCAATTTCTGTTTTAATTAAAATAAACAGTGTGAAGAAGCTGACATCACAGCAGAGTAACCAGCATAGAAGTCACCATTAATTATGTTGAACTGTGCCCTTCATTGTTAGGAAGGAGGTACTAGTGGGGGCTTGATTGAATATACACGCACTGGACCTGATTCATAGGGTATAATTAATGTATGTAAACCACATCTCCATTTGGAAAAGGAGAACATGGTTTGCTACAGTTATTGCTTATTTGAAAAGCATTGGAGCTTTTTTAGCTTGTCTTTAAATTAAAGTTAAATAGTAAAAATCAAACTTTAAACTTCTAATATTTTCCCCTCTGTAGACTGAATCATTGGGGGCAGTTGGCACCATTTACTGGTAAAGATTACATACTTCCATTCAGTAAAACTAAATTGTTTTAAACTATATTAATTTGATGTAACTGGTTTGAAAATCTATCAGAACATTAGCAAACTTGGAGACTGAAAATATGTACGATCAGTAAGAAACTCTCACAGAGGCTGCAAAGTGATTGCTGTTTATATGGGACAGAGTAAAATGAAGAGAAAATGTCTGTCATCATTGATATCTCTAAAACATGCTGGTCACAAGATTCTAAGATATGTTCACTGCTATGGATAGATAAGAGATACTGTGGAGTCCTTGGTGTTCTCTGAAGTTGTTTGTTTGCTTGCAGATGTTTTACTACCTGGTTAGGTCATGATAAAAGACGAGGTCCTGATAAGAAACTAGGTGATGATTAGAGACATTGCCATAGAATCTGGAGAGAGCAAAACATTATATACACAAAGTGTTCTTTGCTTAATTCTTTCTGCTTGAATCAGAGATGTTGTGGGATGGGAACGAATAAGTAAGAAGAGTAAGAAAAATCAAAGCCATGGTGGCAGTTGGCAACAATAATGGCTAGGAGAAGATAGGGGAAGTAAAGTTGTTTAGCTGAAATCCAGTACAATCAAGATCTATTGATGATCACTTTTGTAGTCTCAATAAAATACATGTGTCATTTTGTGCACTTTTAACAAAATAAGAAAAAATGTTTAGGCAATCAAGTCCTATTCTGTATTCTGTAAGTCAGGGGTCTTCAAATTTGACAGCTTTAAGACTTGTGGACTTCAATTCCCACAATTCCTCCTCCAGTCATGTTAGCTCAGGAATTCTGGGAGTTGAAGTCCACAAGTCTTAAACTTGCCAAGTTTCAAGATCCTTCCTCTAAGGAATCCCAATTAAAGTATCCTAAATAGATGGCAATCTAGGATGAGTTTAAGCACATCCAAAGAACAGGTGTCTACTATCTCTCTAGGTCAGGGGTGTCAAACTCACATTGTCACGTTGTCATCACATGACGTATTGTGACTCCCCACCTTCACTAAAATGGGAGTGGGCATGGCCAGTGTGTGACGCATCTGGCCTGTGGAGACCGACCCTGCTCTAGGTGAATATTTCTCTCTTGAATGTCATTGTTATTTCTTTTTCCTAACATGCAGTTGAAATATGCACTTTGACAAACTAAGGAACACGTTTTGACTTTCTTTTGAATGATCTACCTTCTAGGAACATAACACTTACATTCATTCTTTTCCTATCAAGATTAACCATACCCAGCTCATAGCTGGTTGTTTCTTATCCCCTGATCAGCCATGATGCTCTTCTTTGAGCCATGATGCTCTCCTTTGAACCTTCTTTTAATTACCATCCAAGAATCTCAGAAACATCTAACCAAAGCAAAATAAACAGAAACTATTATTTCCCATGATTTGGTTATGCTCCATTGACATAACGTGAAATAGCATTTTCTGCTTTTGTAGCCATATCACATTCCTTGCTTCTATTTATTTTGCATTGGGTTTTTTTTTCCATCTAAGATGGTCATATCCTGTGTCTGTGAATTTGGTTATTATTCCCTAAGTGAAGAACATTGCTTTTATATTTGTTATATTCACTCTATTTCTCTAATCTATCAATATCATTTTGAATTTTGCCCTTTATAGTGTTAGGTAACCTAGGTACTTTTGGGTCATCTGCAGATCTGTTGAGTATTTATTCCTAAGAATAGAGGAGTTCTAACTTTTAGGTACTCTGCTTAATACATGTTTTCAATTTGAGGAATCACTAATAAACAGGCTTTATGTATAATTTATGAATCACTTTGTTTCTTCTCACACTTGCAAGAATTATGTGGGATATTTTGCAACTGCTTTGTTGAAATCAAGACTAACTTATAATTTCCTGGATTCTTCTCCCTCTTTTTTTTTTTGAAGATAGGTACTTTTACCTGGTACTTCAATTTCCCCAAATTTCACAGAATTTCTTTATGTGATCATTAGCTGTTTTCTCCAATGCACTTAAGTCCTAAAGATTCAACTCCTTTCAAAGAGGTATTCCCTGACTATATTTCTATCAAGCTCAGTGTTTCATATGTATCTTGTATGTTCCTCTTTTATTAGAGAAGCGTGAGTTTTATTTTGGTATCTTCACCTAACAATTAGAGACATTTATATAATATAAAAGGATATAACATTTATATCCTTTTGCTTTGTTATAAACTTTTTCCTATACATAACATACTTTGCCAGCTTCAGCTCAGCTTTTCCTATACCAATCAATACTGGGCTACCTGTATGCAATCTAATCTTTGATGATGTAGTTTTCTTTCTACCTCTTCTATGAATCATTTTTTGCTTTCATAGTTTCCCTACACTTATGTGTAGCCACAATGGATTCTTTTGCTATATTTTTCCCCCCAGTGGAATTGTTTGCAATGTGTGCTTTTAGTGTGCAGAATTTGCAGCAAATCATGATGATACCAAAATGGTAACATTATACCAACAGCAGCAGGAGAGGCACAGATGCTACCATTAATTTTTGTGTTTTGATTTCTAATGAAATTATGTAAGTCATGGCATTTTCATGATGACATTGTCACACCTATTTCAACATCCCCACCTGCTGCTCCACCCTGTAGACACTCATGCTTTTAATATCCCTTTTTGGGGGAACTCCCACTAAATTTGAACTTATTCCCCAAATTTTCTGCAATAAGTTCCTAGTTCTGGGTTGAGTTTATTAAAATCCACATTTTTACACTATCCAAAATGCATTAGACTATATTCTACTGGAATTTCCCTTAAATCAAGAACTTCAGCATTAAAGGCTCACTTTCCCCCAATGGACTACTTCCATTTCTTCAACAAGTCGTTACTATTAGTTAGTTTCAAATAAAGGATAGCTAACTGTCTTGTGCCTTCCTCCTGTCTCTGAAGTCCTCCATCACTATTATTGCTTGCTCTTGCAAAGGTTAACTTATCTATTAGTGGGCACATATGGGAAGAGGGAGAAAGTTTGTAGATCAGGGCTATTGCAAATTTCGTGCTTGTGTGGAGAAGATAGTAGAGGATTTATAAATTTATGCTTTACATACTTGTTTTATATTATTTATATGTATATGTTTTGTCTGATAGGCATTTTTATACCCTTAGAGTTAGAAAGGCAGGATAAATAATAATAATAATGAGAACAATGAGAACATCTTGTTGGCTGTCAGAGAGAAGGGACGTGCGGGCAGACGACTCTGTGGTGCACGGACCTTCATTCTCTGTTCACTGGGGCTCTACGGAGTCCAAAGGGAGCTTGGAGAGCTTCTGAAGGAGAGGGGTCCCCATAGAGAAGTCTCAGATGGCGGTCTGCGGCAGAATTGGGGTGAACCAAGAATGAACGGGTGGAGGAGCGGGAGGCCAGCAATGGCCACCCCCAAGTGCTGACAGCCGGCTACACTAGCGGTGACCAAGCGGAACCAAGGTACAGCTTTGCGAGTTTAAAGAATCATCCAGTAAGCAAAGAACTAACTGGGGACAACTCAGACGCCAATAAAATAACTTTTAAAGTATTTGAGGAAAAGATAACAGCTCCGATCCAAGAGGGTGGTTGCGCGGCGAGATTCATGGTGAGCAGAAGAAGTGGAAGGAATGACAGACAAAAAACGCTAGGAGGAGGAGAAGAGGACTAGACAACTGAATAACAACATGCTGCTCGAGCAAGGTGCGCGTGGCTTCGGGTTGGATTTTAACAGATCTGAAGTACGAGATAAGAAATTTGCTTCTCCCTCTGTTTCAACTAAAAGATAGCAACAGAGTTTATTTAAATGGATGCTGTGGACTCTACATAAATTAAATCTTTATACACGAAGGTTCAGGGAAAGCGATTTAGATAAGATCGGAGGAGAGGAGAGATGGTTTAACAAATTCCAAGAAAGCATCTAAATAGATTTGGATTAATTTGAGCCAATCTGAACAGGGAAAGTTGCTGAGTCACACAACAGACTTTTCATCGGACACGAGATCCAGAAGACAGTAATTTACGGAAGAGGAAGAAACAGGAGGAAGACTTTACAGAAACTTCATGAGTCATGCTGTATCACGAAAGAACCAAACTGAACAGTGATATACCATACTCTTTTCTTTACTTTTTTCTTTAACCTTTAATGCTGTAATTCTTAAACTTTCTTAAACTTTCTTTAAGTTTCATTTTCATAAACTTTCTTAACTTTCATTTTCTTCTCTCGATACCCTCCTGTCCCGTACCCCCTTCTTCTCCATTATCCTTTCGCTTTTAGAAGCTTTTTGCAGTATTTAAACATTTATTTATTTAAAAAAAATACTGAAGTATATAACCAACAAGTCAATCAGTTTAGTATTATAGTTGATTTAGAAAGTATTTCTAATCGTTTATGTGTTAATGAAATTAGAGCATTTAGAATAATTAATTAGCTAATTAATTTATGAAATTAACTAAAGTTAGTATTCTATAATCATTGACTTAATGAAATTGTCCAAATGTGAATAGGTAAAATTTTGATATATAGCAGATAATTATTGAATAAGTACAACTATATTATATTATATGATATTATTAGCAATATATTTAGATAACTTTGTTGATATAGGAAACAACTTAGCTACAGCTTTTACTTTAGATAGGAGAATACAGACACACTTTCTTTTATGAACTTATGAGAGGGAGGTTGGGAGAGTGAAGCGATCTGAGAGAAGGAAAACATAGGGAGAAGGTAAACTTTAACTACCATTGTGGGGAAAATTGTAGGAAAACTTTGGAAAATGACAAGCACTACTAATGTCTCTAGGACTGGCACAGTCAGAAAAATACCTACCCAAACATCGACCACCACAGCTGTGATGAGTCCCTCTGCACAGAGGGCAATTGATGAGATGCTCCCAAAAGAACATTCCAACTCTTCGAAAGACCTACAAGGTCTATTATTAAACATGCAGGAGATGATGATTAAAAATCACAAGGATATGAAAAATGAAATAGGGTCTGTGAGAACAGATTTAAAAGACAAAATACAAAAGATAGACGAAAAATTCGAAATATTCCAGCAAGAGATGAGGAAAAATCAGGAAAAAATAATAGAAATTGAAACAAAGGTGAACAAGGAGGAAAAAAGAGTAGACGAACTAATGGATAAACTAGAAAGGGAGAACAAAGAATTAGAAACAGTGATAATATATCTTGAATCTGAAAAAGCAGCCCACTACTTGAGATTACAAAATGTAAGAGAAGAAAAAGGAGAAAATCTATGGGAGGTTATTGCAGGTATATTAGCCAATCTATTAGAGACCGGAAAAGATGATCTAATGAAGGAAATCGATGAGCTGTATAGGGTACAAACCAATTATGCTAGGAGATTCAATCTACCAAGAGAGGTACATGTCAAGCTGGTTAAGAAATCCCTTAGGGATGAAATCTTACACAGAACGAGAGACAACACTCTAGAATATGCTGACAGACAAATAACAGTACTCAAACAAACCTCTAAGAGAGTAAGAGACCTAAGAAGACCTTATCAATTCTTAACAACTAAACTTATAAAACGAAGTATCAATTTTAGATGGTTGGTCCCGGAAGGTATAATGGTGACTTGGTGCGATAAGAAATACAAACTAGACACTATAGAAAAAGCAGAGATGTTCTTTGAACAACAACTAAATAGAGAAGGGGAAGATGAAGACCAAGAAGGAGTGAGAAGGGAGGAAAGGGAAATGTCAGATGTACATAAAAAGGTAAATATAATAGATAACAAAGATGAAATAACGGAAAGGGAAATTACAGAGGGCCCAAGGATATCAGAATTACAAGAAGTGCCAAGTACAGGATCCAATAGAAACACAAATTTGTGTGATTGTATATCTTGGAATATAAATGGTTTAAACTCCCCGATAAAACAGAAAAAGCTCTTTAAATACTTACAGATACAAAAAGCTGACATCATAGCGCTACAGGAGGTCCACATTGCCCAGAAACAAAAATATTTACTAGAGAACAAAAAATTGGGGAATCTGTTTTTGGCCTTAGACCAAAAGAAAAAGAAAGGAATAGTACTTTACATAAAGGACTGGATCCCAGCTTCACTAATATACTCAGATAAAGAAGGCAGGACACTGATGGTAGAAGTTGAAATAAGAAAGACTAAAACCCTATTAGTAGTAATCTATGCACCAAATGGTCCTCAAGAATCCCTTTTCCAAAAATTACATAATAAACTTAAGGAATTACAATATCAAGAATTATGCATCATAGGGGATTTCAATGCGGTCATAGACAAATCATTGGACTACAAGGGAAATAATACTAACCTAGAAAAGAAAAAAAAGTTACCAAAAGTATTCTTAGACCTCACTAAAGAATTTAATATTAGCGATGTTTGGAGAGAAAGGAACATAGGGAAAAAACAGTTCACTTATTACTCCAACTGTCACATGTCCTGGTCAAGACTGGATATGATGTGGATGACCAAAAAATTAAATTCAGAAATTTTAGACATAACAATGGAACCAAACGTATTAGCAGATCACAACATGATCAGGCTTAGGTGGGAGGGACAACAACAACAATTAAGAAATTGGATGCTCCAGGGGTCGATTCTAAAAGATGAAACATTCAACAAAATGTTAGCAAAAGAGTTAGAAGTCTTTTTCCAAGAAAATAAACCTGAGGACACCTTTCTACAAAATAATTGGGATACAGCTAAAGCAGCAATGAGAGGAGTGTCTATTAAATATATGGCCAGGAAAAATAGGGGAAAAAAACAACAAAGAGCAAAATTAGAACAAGAATACAAGGAATGGGACGACAAATTGCAGATCACACCACAGGACAAACAAGTTAAATTACAATTGGATATAATCAAACATAAAATAAATTTAATGGACAAGGAAGAGTTAGCCCAGAAATTAAAAAAAATGAAGCAATACCAATTTGAGAATGCAAACAAACCAGGGCGTTGGTTAGCCTCTAAACTTAAGAAACAAAATGAAGAGAGATGGGTCACTAAATTAAGGAATGAGCAAGGGGAGATATGTTTTAAAGAGGAAGAAAAAAGGCAGATTATTAAAAAATACTATAATGATCTATATACAGAGACAAACCATGTAACAGAAGACCAAATTCAAAGGTATTTAAAAAACACTGATTTTATAGAAATCTCAGAGGATGACAAAGAATCCCTAAATCACAATATAACCCTTCAAGAAGTATATGGGGCCATCAACAGGCAAAAAATTGACAAAGTTCCGGGACCAGATGGCCTACCGGCTGAAATTTATAAAACACAGCAGGATATATTAGGAAAACAAATGTTAAAAATCTTTAATGAAGTTTTAGACAGGGCGAAGTGTCCCCAATCTTGGCAAGAAGCAAAAATATCCATTATTCCTAAAGCAGGAACCGATTTGACAGACCCAGGGAACTATCGACCAATCTCCCTACTCAACGTTGACTATAAAATTTTTATGACTATTCTGGCTGAAAGATTGAAAAAAATACTTAATAAACTTATATCTACAGACCAAAATGGTTTCCTCCCACAGAGACACCTTAGAAATAATATTAGAGTAACATTAGATGCATTAGAATACTATGAAGACCGTAGTGCAGAACAAGCAGCACTACTATTTCTAGACGCCCAAAAGGCATTTGACAATGTAAAATGGGATTTTATTTTACAACAAAGCAAACACTTGAACTTAGGACCCAAATTTATAAATGCAATCCTGGCCATTTACCAAAAACAAGAAGCTACAATTCTAATCAATGGGGGACTCACGGAAAAATTTCAAATCCAGAAGGGAACTAGACAAGGATGCCCATTGTCGCCATTGTTGTTTATTATGACCTTAGAGGCTTTAATTAGGACAATTAAAAAAGAAAGTGAGATAAAAGGATTAAAAATAAAAAAGGAAGAGTTCAAACTACAAACGTTTGCTGATGATCTACTTTTTATTCTAGAAGAACCACAAACCTCTGGACCTAAATTATTAGAAAAATTAGATGAATTGGACTTGTAGCGGGTCTAAAGGTCAATAAAAATAAAACAAAAATGATCACTAAAAATATGACAAATAAACAGAAACAATTACTGGTGGCAACAATGGGCATTGAAATTGTTGAAAAAATAAAGTATCTGGGAATCATTATATCAGCCAGGCATAGCACACTTAAGAAGGACAACTATGACCCTCTTATTAAACGAATAACATGAATTAAGAAGATGGAACAATTTAAACCTATCTTTTATGGGAAGAATAGCCATGATAAAAATGAATATTTTACCTAAAATTCAATTTCTCTTCCAAAATGCCCCTATAAAATTAGAAAGAACCTTCTTTGATGAATTAAACAGATTAGTATCGAACTTTATTTGGCAAAAGAAAAAGCCAAGGGTAAAATTAAAACTATTACAGGATGCCACGGAGAGATGGGAGTTTGGCCTCCCAGACTGGGAGCTGTACCATAGAGCTGCAATAATGACCTGGTTAAAAGATTGGATCAACCATACAAACAAAAGAATATTAACATTAGAGGGATACAACCTCCAGTCAGGGTGGCACACCTTCCTCGGACAAGATAGCATAAAGGGACATAGTTATGTGCAAAAACATGAAGTTAGACAGACACTTTTACATACTTGGTTTAAAATTAAGAAACAAATGCACATTCAAACTCCAATTTGGTTATCAACATTAGAAGCCTTGATGCACCCACACCTACTACGATACGATAAAATCATTACATATGAGGAATTACTTGATGAAAAAGGGGAATTACAAACCAGGCAGCAGTTGACTGAGCAGGGAATAGAATTGGAATGGTGGGCCTATCTGCAACTCCAATCTAAATACTTAAAAGTATTTAAGTACTTTTAAGTACTTTTAAGTAAGGAATTGGGCATCAGTACAACTAGGACTGAATTGGATGAATTTTTGCTATGACCAGATGAAAAGATGATTAAAAAACTTATCAAGTATTATTAGAAGCCAAATTAGAAGAAGAAAAAGTAAAAGAAACAATGATATTATGGATGAGAAATTTCGGCTATAATATAAATTTGGATGATAGGCAGAAAATCTGGACTAGAAACAAAAATAACTTTAGCAACACCATATAAGGAAAATCTATACAAACTATTTTACAGATGGCACATAACACCAACAAGACTAGCTAAAATAAACAACAAACTT
This sequence comes from Naja naja, assembly GCA_009733165.1. Classification (NCBI taxonomy): domain Eukaryota; kingdom Metazoa; phylum Chordata; class Lepidosauria; order Squamata; family Elapidae; genus Naja; species Naja naja. Next base: position 30,524,807 of record CM019150.1, read on the forward strand.
TCCCCCATCTGTTGGAAGTGCAACAAGGAAAGAGGAACGTATTATCATATATGGTGGAGTTGCAGAAAGGCCCAGGAATTTTGGAACGAAATATGCAAATGGCTACGAGAAATCTGTGATGAGGAGATATACTTTAAACCAGAATTTTTCTTACTAGGAATCACTAACAAGATATACCCGAAAGAAACCTTCTATTTAATGATTCACATCATTACAGCAGCGAGGATGGCTTTTGCACAAAACTGGAAAAACACCAAAACTCCAACAGAAGCGGAATTAATAAGAAAGATTATTGCGTGCGCGGAAATGGACAAATTGACAATGGAAATCAAAAATAAGGAAGAAACGGACTATCACAAAACATGGAACAATTTCTATGGATGGCTAGACAGGAGAAAGATCCAATAGCTTTTCTGAATTGGACTTAACAAATGATGGACAATGAGTGATGCAAGCTCAGCAGTACCCGGTTCAAATTTAATGTATGTGTTTGTTTGGTCTATGTTTTGTTCATGTTTATGTTTATGTGTGATTACTCAATAAAAACCTTTTTAAAAAAAGAACATCTTGTTGACTGTGTGACCAAACTTAATATATTTACATATGGCCAGGTGCATAACTCCCAATTCTTCCTTAACATCATATATCAAAAAGGTTTCTAGACAGGGTGTCCTGTCCACCTGCCTCTGGCTGGCACTGGTTGGCCACAATCCCAGCCAGTGTGTCCTGAGGAATATAAATATAACATAAAATTAATATAATCAGTATCTATTGGTCAGAAGCTTTGGTCCACTGTTATAGAAGAAGAAGGGAGCTATGCTAATCAGGAGCCCTACACTCCTGTTGGCTTGTCTACTCACACATATCCTTCCCCTAGATAAAGTTTCATTTTCCCCAGTGAAAAGAAATGCATATGCAATAGGCAAGTCAAGAGCAATTTATAAAGCAACCATGCAATCTTTTGGAAAAAGATGCTGCTTCTTTAATGATATGAAGAGAGGAACTTCTCATTTGGCCTCATTTGATCCTGTAGTTGTCCTGTATTTTGCACTCCACCCAGGCTTCTTTTCCACCACTCCCTTCACCCACTTCCAAATGTGTGTATCCTTTGATGCCACCTGAGATGCTAAAAACATCCTCCCAGAGTATTTGTGCCAGAGTTCCTTTATTATAAATTCTCAGTAATCCATAATGATACACTCTGAAAATATAATACATCATAAACATTTGCCGGCTTGATTCATATATGAAGGACTTGGGCAATGAAGAAATATCAAGCATTATTCTCATTCATTTAGGAGGAAGAAACAGCCACCATTTCTGCTGGAGCAGCTTCCAAGTTCAGAAAAAAAGAAGAATGAAACAGCTGGGCAACAGCTGCAGTAATTTCAGAGACTGACGTGCTCAGATTTGATTCAGTGACTTCATACTTGCAAAGGGGTCAGAGAAACAAATCCCTATAAAAAACAAAAACATCACAAATGGGGAGAGCTGTGCAGATCTGGAATTATAAGAGAGATAGCAGATGCTCTGTCAATAATAGCTGATACTTGTATATTCTCAACATGGCTGTCATGATGGATGCCTGTCATAAAACCACATTCACCAGAAGGCAAACTGGTGAGCTTGCTCCCAGCTGCCCCTTCTAGTTATCCAGAACAATCAGTTTACAGTTTTCCCTTTTCTCTGGGTAAATAGAAACACTCTCAAAGAAAGCCCTGAGATGCTGCCACTCATCACTTTTTATTTTGTCAATCAAGATACTTAGCTTCCCTTATTAATATATATTTGAATTAAAGGAATCTTTAAAATATAAATGTCAGAAAGGAAAGGTAACTTGATTGACCCAATATGTAGGTCCATGGTGCCTATCCACAAAAATTGCCAACCCTTGCCTTTGCCCTCCATGGGGAATTTCTTGATAAGCAAGCACCAACGTACGCTAGCTTAATGCATTGTAAACCACCCCACTTAGATCACTTGAACTGGGATGCAAATATGTATAATTTAATTTAGAGTTTCAAATTACAAATTCATACCAGATTAGGAGGCTACAGAGTAATGTTTGCAACCTGTTTTCAACAGTGCATGTGGTAGGTCTGATCTTACTGTCTCACTAGATCATCCACAACATGATCTCAAAATTCCAGATGTGCTCATCACCAACCCCAAAGATGTGCCTAAGCAGGAGCTACAGTATAGGCATGTTGTATGTACAGTTTGTAACATTTTAGTGCGTTAAAATTAAAAAAAGCATAAGGAAGAGGAGGAGGAAGAGGAAAAGAAAAAGAAAAAAGTATGAGTTTCTAACTTCACCCCTTTTATACAAATGCTATTTTACAACATTTGCTTAGAAACTAGATTGTTGGTAAATTTATGCTGTATAAAGTATATATGGGAACCATTCTTGCTTATATTGGGTAAAACTTCTATTGTGTATATATACTGCTAGTATTGCATATTGCTGCATATTCTCCAAGTTCAAATTCCCAATCAGATATTATCAGAATAGTATCTTTCTTCCAGTGTTGAGCAACATTTATTCTTAATGCTGTAAGCATATAACTAAGTAACTTATGATGTTTCTTGCAGATTTATTGTGAGATTATTTCTATTAAGGAAAGTTGTGGTTTCATTTCAGATTTAAATTCCAAAATTTTCTGCACTGTTCTATGTGCATCAACAATGTCTGCCTACCCCAGGTCCTTGGGAAGAACTCAGTGAGTGGATAAAGATGCCAAACCTGGTCACAACATCTGGCTGTCAATGCCACTGATAATAAGGAACTCAGCAATCCTAAGAAAAAGGAAATATATATATATACAGATATGTAAAGTTAGATGATGTGCCTATTTTTGACTATGCTTCAGTTAAACTACTCCTGTGAAACTCTGCACATAATATATATCTCAGTACATTGATTCATTACCTCAAAGTGGTAATGCATATACAGAAGTATTTTTTCAGCTAATGGAAGTCCTAGAGCAGGGCTGTCAAACTCGCAGCCCGCAGGTTGAACGCATCATGCCCGGTTTAGCAAAGGGGGAAAAAGTCCTGATATGTCACATGACACCGCTGTGACACTGCGAGTTTGACACCCCTGTACTAGAGTAAAACAATGTAGAATGCCTCACTGGTGTGAATGTCGCTGCCTTGACTTCTATTTTAAGATAAGTTTTTGAATTTTCAAATTTTAGCAGGAAACTAAAAGAGATAACTCTGAAAGCCATAAAAAAACATTGCTGCCTGCATTCTATGGTTCACAGGTCACTGACTTCTCTTATATTTAAAGAACTGGTTTTCCAGGGCTTCCTGGTGTTACTTCATATGCAACACATGGAAACACACTGAGGAACATTGAACAGCTGGTAAATAATAGGTAGCAGTTGGAAATGAGAGCATGTATAATCTAATGTTCAGTGGAACAAAAAAGGAGAAATGTCATCAGCATTATATTTTTTCTACGGTATATGTTGAAGTCTACCTCCACACTTAGCTAATAATATATTTGATGTGTCCAAAATTGCATCTACTGTATTACAAGAGGGAAAATTGTTAGGATAGCATCCATTCATCCCACATAAGTGTTTTGTTTCTAATTTATCAGCATCAGCATCTGAGGTTCTAAGCTACACTGAGAAATGATTCACGTATTTGACCAATACTGTATCAATTTAATCAAGGATGCTTTGCAAATCAGCTTCATTCAGCTTCATCACTGATTTTGTGGTTCCAGATTTCCAACATTGTTTCTGAATCAAAATTTGGTGGAGCAGATTGTAGTCGATTAATTTCAGAATTGCTCCATCTAATACAGTGCCAATACATTTATTTAGAAAAATTGCTTATTTCTGTCCGATGCAATAATCTATTTTATTAATATTCATTTTGCTATATAACTGCAAGTTATATTGCACCATATAACTGCAAGCTGCTTCATAAAGAATACCAGTTATGCTTTCTCTTTTCACTTCACTATTATAGTATAGGTAGTCTTTGACTTACGACTGCAGCTGAGCCACCAAAATTTCCATTGCTAAGTGAGGCAGTTGTTAAGTGAGCTTTGCCCCATTTTACAACCAAGACACTGCAGTTGTTAAGTGAATCATGCAGTTGTTTATCGAACCTGGTTTCTTCCATTGACTTTGCTTGTTGAAAGCTGACTGGGAAGGTTACAAATGATGATTGCATGGCCCCAGGACAGTGGAACTGTCTTAAATGCATGCCAGTTAGCAAATGCCCAAATTTTGATCATGTGACCATGGGGATGCTGCAATAGTCATAAGTGTGACAAGTGGTCATAAGTCACTTTTTTCAATACTGTTGTGATTTTGAATGGTCAACTAAACAAATGTTGTAAACTGAGAACCACCCGTACCCAAACCATGCAAAGTTTTGGTTGCAGAATGCTTCCAGTATCATTGTATTTTGATATTACAAAATGTATATTTCTTTCAGATTTAACTGAAACAGAACCAGTCAGCCTGCTGGAATCAAATTTCCAGGTGTGAAAACTGGGACACAGTAATTTGTATAAATTTATGTATTTACTCATGTTAATCCATAATCTATAAATTTTTAAAAACCTGGGTGGTTTTTAAAAATTGATAAATAAAGATACAATAAATAAATAAACTCATTTTCTCAGGAGCCTTAGGAAAAAAATAGGAAAAAAAGAAAGCAAAGATTGGTTTTCTCTGAATGAAGCAGCTTTCAGTAATTTTGAATGCTTCTTGTTTCATATTGTGCTTTTATGCTGTGTTCAACATTTCTTTCCAGAATTGTCCCAACAAAACTTGGGCATTTGGTCACCGTATATATGTTTCATCTGGTCAACCTTTGTGCATCATAGGATTTTATCTACCTTGCAAAGTCTACATCCTACTAAACTTCCCTTTATTCAAATCTATTTTCAGTCTGTATTTAGTGTTGATGGGTCATTTAACATATTTGTAATAATTTTACCCATAACTGCACTTTGAGAGCTGCAACAGAGGGTGTTCCCAGCTGTGGCAGGAGGGACTAGGCTGCCACAAAGGATTTCCATCAAAAATTTAGAAAAACACTAAAAAAATGACTTTTGGAGTGAGATGAAAGAAAATTGGTATACTAGACCTTTAGCAAATTTTACAAACTTAAAATATCTCCCTTCAAAACACAAAACAAAACGAAAGGAAGAAATGGGCTAATTTATTTACTTCTACCAATATCACAGCAGCTCTGCTCAGCTCCACCTATTTTAGGGCTCATCAGTTATAGTTTGTTTCTCTCTCTCTTTCCTCATTGCAAAAGTTCACCTACCTTAGATTAGAAGAAAATAGTGATTTGCTTTAAGTAAGGATTTAAGCAGACTTAAAGTTATTTTATTGGGCTCAGTTATTCCATGCTGACAATGTCATAAACAAGTTTAATCCTCTTATTCTCATGGAAAACTTCTAACATCAAACATATTCATCACAAGGAAAAGACATGTTTTGGTTCACTTTGTCAGCACTGCTGACATAGCCTAGGACTTGGAAAACACACCTTTCGCATTCAAATGATAGTGTTTGTAAGAGTAGTGTGGGTGTATTGTTTGAATAAATGGATGGAACTGAAAAGACACTGCATTTAGTAGGTTTTTTTCCAGTCTGCTAACCTCTTCAGAGAGAAACCAGTGACTTGCACTTTTTGCTTTTTTGGATTGGGCATGTTGCATTGCTGACTCTGTATCTTAGCATCTCTACCAAGTTAGAAAGGAAGATAGCATGAAATGGCAAGGGGCTGGCAATAGAAATTCTAAGGCCTGCCCCAGGAAAGTAATCTTTCTTGCCACAAAATGGAAAGAGCAGGGTATCTGGAAACATGCTTCCAACCAATCTCGTTTTATGCACAAAACTTCCCCAAAATAATTAACTAGCTATTGAAACAAGGTCAGTTTCTGCAAAATAATTATTGTCTCCCAATTCCAACATTGATAGCACTGTCAATTTGCTTTTGTTACATTTTCTTTTTTACAGTTTTATTTTAATCATTGTGATCTTTATTGACAGAGCCCATTATTCAACACTTTAGAGATGAACATTCTAAATTATGCAATTTTGAGGCTATTTAACATGCCATGTGTTTTATTTTGTCCCAGAAATATTTCTGTGGATAAGAACAATCATTAAAATCATTCATACAAGCTTCCAGTCTTACCATAGAGTGCTGTTGTTTAACTTTTGCTGGGTGAAGCTTGGGTGGGTGAAGAAGGGGGAGGATTAAAAGACTAATCAAGGGAAAAATGGAAAATTTGTGCTCAGGCTCCAGTTTCATGTTGTTTTTGTTTTCTCACCTCATTTCTTTGTACAGCAAGGAAACAAGCAGATAAAACAACAACTGTGTGTGTAGTTATAGTAGCAAAGATGTTATTTTGATTGTAGGAAGGGGAAGGGGAGAGGGGAGATAGTAGCAATGTTAAATAATGTCTTGTTATCTAGTGGGAGGGGAGGAAATTAAGAAGCCAAAGTATGAGTTTCCAACTTTTATATAAGTTTCATAATATTGTGGCCACTCAGTCAATGGATGAAAGTCCTATGTAAATAAGAGAACTCAATCAGGACCATGTAGGAGTTAATGTAGTTTGCTTAGTTCCTAATCCAGTATGGATGCCAAGAGGTGGAATGATATCCACTTTTTCTTAGCTTGCTGCTCCTTTTCCCTATAGCTTCCTTTCAGTACACTGGTTTGGGCAATAGCTTTTTAAGGTGAAAGCAGAATATAGATGGAACCTAAAAGTAACACAGAAAAAGCCTGTCAGCTTTGCCAAAATCCACATAACTGCTCAGAACCTGACAGCATATTTAAAGCCCAACCATTTAATTTATCACTAAAGCTATGTGAAGCTTTTAGTCTCATATGCTGGAGAGTCTGGTGGAAGATAAAGCTATAACCTTTGAAAGCAAGATGTTAAAAACACATAGGAATTAGCTATTTCTGCAGCCTCCATAGCTAAATGAAGATTCAACTGTTTTAGAGAAGAGCTTTCACCATTCATAAACACTGCTCTAACTACTGTTTCAGAACTGTATGTTTTAAAATAATGTGATATTTCTGCATAGAACAGGATCAGGCCACTTGTAGTCTTCAGTGAGTTGATAGGGTGGAATCCTAAGAGGAATCTTCCCCAACCTGGTGCCTTCCAGATAAGTAAAACTGGCAGCTCCCAAAATTGTCTCATTGGGATAGAAATTCTGGAACCTACCATGCTTTGGTGGCTCAGGCTGTTAAATGCCTGCTCTTAAGATCCAGCTGTCTACAATTACTGTAGGCTCGAATCCCACCAGGCTCAAGGTTGACTCAGCCTTCCATCCTCTCGGGGTAGGTAAATTGAGGACCCAAGATTGTTGGGGGCAATTAGCTGACCTTGTAAAAATGCCGCTTAGTAATAAGCAGGCATATACAATGGAATGAAGGCTATTGCTGAGCGCATTGGGTTGTGCTCCAAAAATTGTAAGCCGCCCTGAGTCTTCGGAGAAAAAAAAAAACACACACACACACACAGAGGATATCAGATTGGAGAAAATTTCTTTAACATAACTCTAGTGGGATACTTAATGTGCATATTTATAACCACAACTTTTCTTTTTCTAACTTTTGTTTCCCTACTTCTATCTCCTCAATCTGAAAGTCATTTCAGGTACACTGTTTGCTCACCATCTGCCACTTTATAGGAATGGATGGCTGCAATCCCAGTCCCTTCTAACATTCTCATAGATGTTCTCAGAAAGCAGTGTCTATGGTGAGGTTGATATTCTCCTTCCTAGGCTCAAGAATGAAGCTCCACATTGTGCTGGAGTTTGTTTTAGTTAAAGGAAAGCAATGAGACAGCTATTAAATGTACGGATGGTTGGAGGAATGGCTATGTGCCTAAATAACCTTTTAGCAATGTCAGTGGCAGAATCTGATTGACATTAGTGGGTGCTGAACTGAATCTGCAGGAGAGATATGCATTAGATTGGAAATACCTAGACTTCCTGGAACAGAAGTTTGTTCCTTGCCAAGGTGACTGAGCTTCTAATTCCACTATGGCAGATAAATTGATTTTTCTGAATTCAGTGTTGTGTACAAACACTTTGGTAATATCCCAAATAGCCATTTTTTTCCTCAAATAGAATTATTCAAAAGAAAATAACTTTCTTTTCTTAGTTTTTCCATCAACAACACTGTTATTTAATTAGTCTTATTCATTTTCTTTCCAGAATATCATTAAATTATATGTAAGTAGCCATGGCATGTCTTTTTATATCTATAACTGTGGAAATACAACCAGTGCTTTGATGCAATAAGGAAGAGTAGTGCAGAACTGATTTTTGGGGGTTAACGGTAGAGACATTTCTGAGAAATATGTGAGCATCCAAGGAAAAACCACCTTAGGAGTGAAATTCACTGCTGTTCCAAGGAAACCTGTGTAGTTTAGTTCGAAACATGCCTGATTGTAGATAGAAAGCTTGAAGCCAAATTTGAGAAAATCAGTACTGGAACTAATTCTTCATTAGGTGCAAAGTTACCTTGGGCCTGTCGTTTTCTCTTAGCCCAAGGAAGGAGACAATGGCAAATCACTTCTGGAAAACCTTGCCAAGGAAACCTCAAAAACCTGTCTAGGCAGTTTCTGAGGATCAGACATGAGTGCATGGCAGAAAAAAAAATGAGAAAAAGAAATTATATCTCTGCATCAAAGTGGGAAGGACCATTTACCCAGTCATTCACAGAAACAACCTCCATTTTTGCTAACCTATAGACATATTCCAGATAGAATGCCACCATACTCATAACTTTTTTACATGATAACATTACAGGATAGTTCAAGATAGGGCTAAGATACAGAGCCTTATCTTATGACAATTTTATGACACATTTATAGCTGTCCATTGCATCCTGTCAGCTACAACTTAGCAAGCTTATACGACAAGCATTTTTTAAAAATCTGATTCTTGGACAACAGTATAAAAGCTTGGTTTTTAAAAGTATCAGCCTTAAGTTCCAAATACATCATACATTTCTCAGCTGTGTTCAATTCATAGACCAGAAAAGGAGCAGCTGCAAAGAATTTCCTCCCTTGCTTCCTCCCTCACTCCCTCACTCCCTCCCTCCTTCCTTCCTTCTTGAAAAAGAAAAATTACTTGGCTTCACCAGTATATTCTCTGGAGCTGTGGCAGAAAAGAGTGCCATGCCCTTGTCTTTGAGCTCTTGTTCATCATCCCTGCATGGGGACATTTCAAATACTTCAAGCCCAGCAGCCCTGAAAAACATAAATCCATAGAATTGAATTGGGAAACTTTCCCCCTTATTTCACAGTATGCTGAGCTTTGTGAGGAGGGGCAACAATCGACAAGCTGTCTTTGGTGAAGAGTACTCCCTACAAGCTCTCTCTATGGATGCTATCATGTGAAATGCATCTACAGTCTGGAAGTACTGAGATCAAAGGGAGGGATGGTAAATAATGGAGGTTAAATTTTAAGTGGATTTGCCAAATAGGATGGGTGGTGGGATGGCATAGCCTACTAATAGCTTAATGAAGCTTGGGCTAAATAAACCCCTAGTTATCCTTTTAAGCTTCTTCTTCCATTTATTCTTCTTACTGCCCTGCAGTGTGGCAACTGGGTGTTTAATTGGAATGTAGAGTTCAGGGATATTTTCAGGCTGTAGTCAACATGTATGGTAGAAATTCTACCTGTTTTTATTGTTTTGGGCAATACAGAATTATAGATGCACATTTTAATGTGGTATAATATTTTTAAATTCTTTTTATTTTGAAGTATCACTGGATATCTGATGACTTCTCCACCCAAATAACTTGAAGTGGAAGATCTTTCTCCACCAGCTCCAGCAAAATCAGAAATAATCTCAGTTTTAATTCTTTCAATTCCATTGCTCATGATGCTTTGAAAGAACCTAAGTCAAGAGTAGTAAATATATATGTGTCTGTATGTTCATTTTAGAAGATCATAAGTTATACTGTAGCTTTAATTATGCTCAGTTGGTTGACTAACTAAGACTATATTAGAAGACTTGTTTTAGGTTCTCCACAGAGTGTCAAGCCCAAAATTGACATATGTGTAGCCATTTTAGTTAGCCTTAGTATATATTCTTTTTCTTACTTTCTCTTTGGTGGTCATGGGGGAAGGGTTTTGGGCTTGTCACATTCCTAAGGGAGGAGGAATAGAGATAGGGAGAGTTGTTTAGGCTAGGTGATGCTTCTTCCCATGGGAAATGAGCTGACCATGTTTAGGCCCCTTGAGGTGGAGATTTATGACATCAAGCAACATTGAATTACTTCCATTGGAGAATGTGACTTTTGGGGGTTGTTTCTAATTTCTGATATTGTGGGGTAATTCCAGGTTGTGTCAGATCCGGAATTACCATGGACTTTGCCAATTTGATGCTTCGCTCTTCTTTTTTTAATGGATTTCATCACTTGGAAGCCTGACACAGAGCATGTGAATAACTTAATGCCATTTGTTGTCACAAGACATGGTGACAGCTGTTATAGAAGAAAGCAGCATTAAAACAGAGTTAGACAAATTCACACACAACTCAGCTACTAAAGACCTGGTACTAATCATGATGTTAAATGCCAGCTCAGAGGCTACAGGCTGCTAGAAGGTGTTTGTTATGTATCCAAGTGCTTGTGTTGTAGGCATTCCAGAAGCATGTGCTGGCCATTAGGAGAAAATGGAACTGCATTAGATGGAAATTTGCTTTGATCTAGTAGTACTTTTCTTCTCTTTGTAAGGTTTGAATTAAACAGTTAGCATGGGTCAAATTTTATTAATATAAAAGTATTTTTTCCCATTCTTTCCACTGCAAAATTGAGTGTACTATAATATAAATTATAATATAAATTATAAACTATAATATATAATATAATATAGGGATGTGGTTGCCCAGTGGCTAAGATGCTGAGATTGTCAATCAGAAGGTCAACAGTTCAGCAATTTGAATCCCTAGTGCCATGTAATGGAGTGAGCTCCTGTTACTTGTCCCAGCTTCTGCCAACCTAGCAGTTTGAAAGCACATAAAATGCAAGTTGAAAAATAGGGACCACTTTGGTGGGAAGGTAACAGCGTTCTGTGTGCCTTGAGGCATTTAACAGCCTGAGCCACCAAGGCCCTTCAGTGATTATCAGTGAATTAGGGGTTAAATTTCTGTTGTCTTTGCTTCTTTGCTTCTTACTAATGTGTTCTGATTATCTGGCTTAGCAAACTATTTTGCTTCTCACCTGGACCAGAAGAATGAAAAGAAGCAAAGAAAGCAAGACACAATCAGAAAGCTGCCTTTTTTTATTGCCACCTTCTTTCTTTTTCTCTTCGTCACTTGGTTTGCAGAAATTTCTCAGTTTTCCTAAATACTGTTAGTCACAATATTTGTTTTTTTCAACGTCACACTCTATGTGAGGTTTGGAAGGTTACAATCCTGAATATTTAGCCCAAATTAGTGTATTTTAAGGTGGGAAATTGGGGTTGTTAATTATTTGGGACTGAATTGAAAGAATTGAATTTAAAGAATTCTACAGCTGGATTGTAATCTATTCTTGTTGACATTGTGTCTCATGACACAAAATTAACTCTCCTTCTACTGTGCTAAATCATTCTATTCTTTCATTCTATTTTTCATTCCAACATAAATATTAGGGAATTCCATTTTATTAAAAATGTCTTGAATAACTTTATTAATTAAATCCCATCCCAATAATAATATTATTGTCAAGACCGAACTGCTTTGCTTCTTTCAAACCTTATCGCTATTCAACTTGCCAATGAACTGGGGGAGGAAAGGGTGGAATGGTGTCCTGAGAATTTGTGCACAGACCGTGAGAGCCTGGAAATCATCAAGGTCATGACTGCAGGTGCTTGAGAAGGAGGTGGACTGTTCCCATTAAAAAAGGATGTCTCGTAATTGGACGATGTGATCACCCGGGGTGGGGAGAAAGGGAAGCTATTGTTTAATTAGGCAAGCATTTGCATTGGAAAACCAGAGCTGGTTTTGATTCTTCAGTATCAAAATGGTGTATCCAGTAATACTTTTGGGAATGCAAAGCTCCCGAGAGTGTTTACTTGTCTGGGAGGAATTGGCAAACAGTTGACAGAAGTGATGGAGTTTCTTTAGTTGGATGAACCCTGATATCTCATAGCCATTAAATAAGTGCTAGATAGATTTTAGAATTGGGCAGAGGGTTGCACTCAATGAAGAAGTTAGGCTCTGTGCTGAAATATAATTACCAGTGTGCCTTTATATTCTATACTAATTAGGAGCACTAGAGAAATGTATATGGTCTCCTACATGTTGTTGTTTCCACTGATTAATGGACAAGGATAAAGACTCATAACTTCAGTGATACTAAGATTTTATTTAAGATAAGATTGTTGGAATTTTAATGTGGAATAAAGTCAGCCAAATCAGGCTACCTTGATATTTTTAGGAACATTTGTAATCAATTTTACATCCATTTTTGTCCAAATACACCCCATGTCACCTCCTCTTTGCAGCATCTTCTCTTAGTTTATGTAATCTCTTCAAACAAGAATTAAAGCTCTGATCCCCTGAGTCCTTGCCACAAGAGAAACTTGTAGCATCAAGATCTGCACTGTTTTATTTTTGACAGCTATTAATCTTGTTGACACATCGTGGCTGACACAAGACATGAGAGCATTTTATTCTTCCTCTGGTGAGAAAGTTCTGCCTTTGTATGTGAGAATATGCATGCACACCTCTTAACTGTTTAGCCTGGGCTCAGAATTCATCTCCTCATTAACTGGATATAATTACACCTGACAAATGTTCTGAACGCACCAAAGCATGAAAGTAAAAGAGAAGGATTAAATTGATACAAGTCTGTCACCCTGGCAAATATAGCTTCAGAAAGCTTAAGAAGGAACAGGATGAATAATTGTTTAAGGATCATCGGTATGATTACAGGGTGGGATCTCAGACACTGCACCTGAAGAGCAGGTAATTATGGAAACAACAAAAGAAAATCAATTGGAGTGCTTAGATATGGGCAAATTTCTGTAATATAGCAAAAATGCTGGAATGCTAATCTCATAGTGCCTGACATGCAGTCTAACAGATCTGTGCTACTTTATTTTAAAGGATGGCTTTTTTGATGCACAAGAGCACATAGTAAAACAAGGGGATTTTTTTGAAAAAGAAAAACATTAGCTTATTAATTTACTTGTGTTTTCTAAAAAGGTAATAGGATTAATTCCTCGAAATACCATTGATGAAAAAGTCAGTGGAATTGCACTGTGGATAACAATGAAAAATGTTACAGACAAATGAGTTCCTCTTTCCAGCACAGACATACCTACAGTAAACCCACTGAAGGAAATGGTCTTAAGTATTCTGTGGCTGATGACAATATTAGCATGATTTTGTTCTGCTTGACAGTGGGAACCACAACAGGGGGGAAAAGAGGCAGACGTGAAGCATGGGAGCATCAGCACATTATGGTCAGGAAGCTGGTAAATGTTAATATCAATCAGTACAGTGAGGTGCTTTATTAGAGAAACGGGGATTATCAGCAAGTTCCAGTATTTGAAACCCAGTGGTAAATGTCAGCATTCAGAAGAGCTTTTAATTAACAAATATCACGTGTTCTTTGCAATACCTTTAAATGCATATGATTTTGCATAAGGAGCTTCTGCCTTATGAGTTCCTCTCTAGACTGCTCTCTTCTCACAGCAGTTATGCTTCAAAAGTGGAGGCTTATTTCAGACATAAAATTCCATGTGGAGAAGTGAATAAATCTAAGATTTATATCTGTGGAGAGAAGGGTCAACTCACTCCATAGGCTGCAATTTCCCTCCTCACCCCTGCACCAAAAGTACATTTGGAAACAAATTGCAAATAGGAGGTTTTCTCTATCTCTGTCTGAAGCAATTTGGGTGTGTGTATGTGTGTGTTGGCCTAAAATGAATTTCTGTGGCAGAAGGAAGAAAAGAAGGAAAAGAAAACTCCCACCAGTGTTCTCATTTCCTACAAATTTACCTGTACACTAAATGAATGGAAATGTTCATGTGCACAGGTGTGCACTATGCTACAATGAGCCTAGGTTATGTGTGTGTGCTATGTGTGGAAATGTGTGTGTGTGGAAGAGAGGGGGAGAATGTGTGGGTAGATACACTTCTTGATCCTAAAATGTGTAGAATCAGGGGAGCCCATCTTGTATTTACAGCACAAAATTACATGCTTACCTTCACGAAAAGCATGTGATTATTTAATCTATGCCTTCAGTATTCCTTTCTCTGCATCATTTAATAGGAGTAACTATATCTGCCTATGCTGTACTTCTCTAGCCCAGTGACGTTGTCAAGGTCACACAAAAAGTTCACTTTTAGGAGAATATAAGGTGAATAGTTGGATTGGTCATGCAGAATTGAAATATTTGGTGTTCAACTTGACCATGAAAGGCAAAGCTTTGACCTAAAACAGGAAATTAAAGTTTAACTCTCATCATTCCATCAAACACAGTTATTGCAGTTATTTTGATCATCAAAGCTATTTTGAAGATTCATTCGGTAGAACCACATGGAAACACCCGTTTTCTGCCCATTCAGTTTTCTTCTGTCAATTCAGCAAATGCCAAGTCCATGGGGTTGTGTTTAGTTTGCACAAAGGAAGTCAGAGTGCTGATGCTTGGACTTTTTGAGAAAAAAAGGGGAACATTTCCTTGCAAATATTGCTCCCCATATTATTTTTAGCCAATTTCCAGAACCACTGGTATTCCATTTTATGGATGTGTTTGGGGTACATTAATTCAACAGACATAAAAAGCTAGTGCCAGGCCAAAATCTGCCCTATAATTCCCCCCCTCTAGTTTTTTTCCCAACATGAAAGAAACATTAGTTTGTTGGTTTTGTCTCATTTGTTTATTTTGCCTCATTTATTTTAAAATTTCTGTTAGTGGAGGAGTTTTAAGCTTACATTAGCATTGTGCAATGGCTAGGGAGGGCTTTCTTTTAGACCTTATATTTCATGAAAAAGCTCCATAAAACTGGGCAAAAATATAGCATTTCCTAAGGCTAGAATAAAAGCATGGAAGGTTTAGATGGGGAAAGACATAACACATTGATTTAATCTCATAATTAAGGAAAACATCAGACCCTTGCACCCAACAATGGATGAGGTGAACTTTGCTTGGTTTTACATTTTAATTTTTCAGCTTCAAATTAATAGATAAACTGAGACCATTGCCTAATTTTGTCACAAAATAAGTTAAATGTAGTTTACCTGGAGAATAATACATTGAAATTTGCCACACGTTTGCTGAAGTTGGGTTCAATTATGTCATCTACCTTATACTCAGGATAAACTGAGAATTTCTTATTATTTTTTTTCCAATTGTATTTTTGAGCTGGTGGCAGAGAAAACAAGGCTGTTTACTGTGATCCATCTTTCAATCACTCTGCAACCTTCTGAAGCTAGTTCATATTTCCCAATGTGGGGAAGTATTCTCAGTTCTGTCACATATTCACACACACATACACAGCTTGCCCTCTTGTATGTGCAAGATGGTTATATTTCAATAAGATGAATTTCACTGAAATTCTTGTTTGACTACTAGTCATCTTTATTGCTCTTCTCTGCATTCTTTCTAAAGCCTCAGCATCTATTTTGCATCATGGTGATCAGAACTGGATACAGTATTCCAAGTGTGGTCTTAGCAGTGTGGACCAAAGCCATACTATGACACAAACCTGATACTGTTTTTCTGTTGATGTGTCTTAAGACTGCATTGGCTTTTTTGGAAGCTGCAGCACAACACTGGTTTATACTAAAGTAGTTGTCCACTAGAACACCTAGATCCCTCTCACAGTAATTACCATTGAGCCAAGGGCCTTGGTGACTCAGGCTGTTAAATGCCTGCATTTAAGTTCCAGCTGCCTACAATTACTGTAGGCTCGAATCCCACCAGGCTCAAGGTTGACTCAGCCTTCCATCCTCTCGGGGTAGGTAAATTGAGGACCCAAGATTGTTGGGGGCAATAAGCTGACTTTGTAAAAATGCTGCTTAGTAATAAGCAGGCATATACAATGGAATGAAGGCTATTGCTGAGCCCACTGGGTTGTATCCCAAAAAATTGTAAGCCGCCCTGAGTCTTCGGAGAAGGACGGCATATAAAATGTAATAATAATAAAAAAGTACCTATTCTTTATTAGTGCATTTGTTTTATTCCTGCCTAAGTTTAAGACCTTACTTTTCTCACCACTGAATTTCATTTTATTGGATAGGGCCCAATGTTCAAGTCTGTCAAGTACCTTCTAAACAGATTAACAGAGTTGGAAGGGACTTTGTAGGTCATCTAGTCTAACCCCCCCCCACCAAGCAGGGGACCCTACACCATTTCTGACAAATGGCAGCCCAATCTCTTCTTGAAAGCCTCAAGTGAAGGAGCTCCCACAACTTCCGAAGGCAAGGTGTTCTGTATCTTGAGTCTATTTTCTAAAGTGTTGACTATTCCTCCCAGTTTGGTGTTGTCATTATATATATTATTTATCTTTTACTTGTTGTCAGTGACTTAGATTTGGACTTAACTATGTAGATGAGACCATTTTTAGATATTTGTTGTTTAAATATTGCAGTTTTAGTTAACCATTATTAATTTATTACACTGAGTACAGTAATTTCATTGGATCTATATAATCTATATATGTACCATGTAAATGTTAAGAATTGCTTCTGATTCTTGGTGTTAATTTTATTACTACACTATAGTTTTAAAGTAATGCTTGATTAGAGACTGAATTTTGAGAAATGACTTTTGGTGCCTGTGCTGTCCAGCCAGTTTAGAGTTAATGGGATTTGGGATAGTTACTTAGGAATTGGGAGCTGTTCCCTTAAGGGAATGCATCATGGTAAATGTAGTTAAGGTATCCTGGGAAATGTAGTCCATGTCATGTGGTCACATCTGTAATCCTGGTCACTAAATTGACCCTTGTTGGGTTGCGGGAGGCTCCCTCACTCTAGCCTGAATCCTATACCATGCGGTCGCTTCAATCATCATCATGGTCATCATCATGGGGATGAGAGTTTAATATCTTTCTACACCACAATTCAGATATGCAAAGGATTGGACATTAAGAAGAACTTTTTCATAAATGTGAGTTGACAGGATGCCTGATGAACCAATAAGAAAGACTTTGTATGGATGCTTTGTGGAGTTGATCTGTCTGCTATATGCCATCAAATATTAATAAGCAAAACAGTGCCTTTTTAAAGGCTGTGGATAATATGTTAATTGGACAACTCACAGTGAGGCAAAATTTGAAAATGTGTGTGGAATGTTTTATAAAAGAACAAGAATATAATCTTAGTGTTGAAAGATTAGTGTTGAGTCTAACACCATACTAATTAGAAGTTACAGGCTTTGCATTTGGATACATACACCCATGCACATTTATATTCACAAACACACAGAAAGAAGCAACATACTGTATAACATCATGTCAGTTGAACATGAACTGTGCTTGAGTGTGGATTGTCTAAGGACTACTAGATATGGCCTGAAAAAATCCTGATGACACTAAATGACAGCAAAATGATACAGGAAGTTCAAATTATTGATAACTAGTGGTCTTGTGTATCACTGTAGTATTTGTCACAACCAACCCCCCCCCCAATCCTCCAAACCAAGATGCATTAACCACATCCCTTTGTTGCCACGGTGTAGTCATGTTGTTTTTATTGCTTCTTTATCCCTGGGTCAGTTCCTGCATAGAGCAAAGAGGTTAAGTCAGACATTTATGGTCTGTGCATAACATTGCTAAGTAGGTGAGGCAAAGTGTAAGCTTTTTACAAGGTAGGCAACCTATGACCCCAAGATCGTACAGTATGTGCTAACTTGGCTGCCAGATTCTACAGAATGGTTGCTGAAAATTGATGGTATGGTTTTCTACCATTGTGAGGCAGGAAACACACAAGAATTGTAGTTGAAATATTAAAATGCATTTGAAATGGCTAAAAGTGCAAAGTACCCTGGGTGGTGGAGGCAGGGAAAGAGATATCTTAATGCAGTCTCTCTCACATGAATGACCCAGCCTCACATTTTTTCTCATTTCTTTTTGGATTGAAAAAAGAAATTGTTGCCCACTCCCCCAAATCCCTGTGGTTATTAATATATAGGAGGACACTGATAAATCATTATCAACTCTAGTCATCCTCAATCAGTACTTCCCAATTGTTTTAATGGCACCATCTTATACTACATCATACTGAAATGCATACATACATGGACACCTAAACAGCTATACATATATCGCAACAATTGGAAATCCACAGCATTTTGTCTTCCCAGTGCCTGATTCACAAAAATTGTAATGGTACCTTTTTTTGAAGGAGTCTAACTGTTTGTACTCAGGTCAGAAGACATTTACATAATCCTTTACTCTAAACTCTGACAATCTTTAAACTGGTGTGATTGATGTGTAAGAAAGAGGCATAACTTTATCTCATTTTCGATGATTCACTTAGCTTTGTTTCCAAATGTGCCCTCTAATTGTATTTATATAATAGACATCATCTGAAAACATTATTGGCAACTGCCAATCATGATGATGATTAATCATTTTCATTTTTAGGACTTTCCTTTACTTAGGGGATGCCTTTGGAATCGTAATCCATTTACTGCAGATGCACCTAATGTTTTGCTGCCTGTTACGGATATAATCTTGCTTTGCTTATTTGATTTGGGAAGCATCCACAAGATCTGCCTTTGTGCAAAGACACCATCCATGCTGAGTATGTAACTGGCACCCAGCAAGTCTAGTCACATCTTATTCCTTTAATGAAAGAGACACTGGAGACTGTTCCACAGTAAAAACCACACCAAATTGCTTCACTTGGTGCGTATGCAGAGAACCTGTACACTAAACAGAGCAGTGTCAGCTTTTTCAAAATGCAGCAAAACCAAACTTACCAAGGGAAGGAGTAAAAAAAATAAAGGCTTTAAACAAAATATGGGCTTCTCAGGGAATTCCTGGCAATTGTGCAAATGGTCCTCCAGAGCTACAATTAAAGCAAAGCATGAAATATATTCCTTGCCAGTTCTCACTTGCTAAACGTGCTTCAAGCTAATGTTTTTCACTGATTTACAGAGTTCCTGCAGCCTTGCTGAGGTTGTTGTAGATGCTGCAAGGATATACAGTATAAGGTTTGGAAGAGGAAACTCTCAGCTTTGCCAAATATTGAACAGAGTTCATGAGTTTAGTAAGCAGTGATGCCAGTAGTCATTTAACGTTGATTTTGGCTTTTTATATAGTTTTTCTTTCTGATTTGCTTTCACGTCCACAATATATCTCTTCACAACAATTGATAAAAGAATTTCTCTCCTCCCTCCCAACCTTGTTGCCATGATCATCTAGAACTGTTATGCTATAAATATCCAGTTGGTCAATTGTTCTGATTTTTTTTTAAATCTCAAAATAACAGAATTTAATTAACAACCATTTAAATAATAGAAACAAGTCATATGTCCACCTTCTGCCTTCTCCATTAAGTATGCTTATTGCCTCCTCTTTAAATCTTTCCCCAGGATCTCTTTCTCAAAACTTTTCCTAAACCATTATTAAGGTTTTCTGTCTATCCTTCCCTGCTAATACTAAATCCCACTCAGGGTGCAAACTCTCTATTATTCATCTTAACTGATTTTATCTTCTTTTGTAGATGTCTTATACTCTGATTAATATATACACACACTTTACTTGGTTTCTCTTGATTGTTCCAAAGTCATTAATACACACACTATTAAGGAGAGCGACTCAGCCAGATGTAAACAATTAGCCCTGCCAATCCTGCCCCTGACATTTATTAAAGGGTGCCAGTTGATTCTGTGGGATCTGATTTGGGAGGTTAAAAATTGTGAACTCTATCATTCTATTTATTTCCCCATATAAAGATCGTATTTGGATTTACAGACCACAAATGTAGGTGAAGCAAAGGAGTAAGAAAAGCCTGTATGTGATCTTTAGGCAGAATATTATTTCTGGCCATCACAAAAAAAGTGAAAATATGTTTTACATCAAGTAGGGCAATAATTCAGTAACACTCCAGCACTAAAACATCTGTCATAATCTGAAGCAAGTATGATTGCCAGTCAAAGCAAACTATTTCTCCAGCTGACTTTTTTTTCACTGAAAACAACCTCTTTAGAGGAAAACATTGTTCACAAATTATATCCTTCAGTGTGATTTTCTATATCCGCCCCCAAGTCCCCCCTGTGGGCTGCTTTTTAAAAATACAATATTCAAAATGAATCTGTTTTTCAAAACTTGACTTCATTTATTATATTAGTTTAAAGTCAATGGTAGTAAAATTGAGTGAAAAAAAGTAAATGAGACTTTTTTCATGGTCTGGAAATCTCTGTGCTGATAGGTCTTTCAAATTTATATATAGTGCAGGCTTAGATATGACTTTTGCAAGGACTATTGATGGTCTTTTGTTGGCTGGTGAAGATTTTTTTTTTGTTTAGAAAGATTTGTGGCCTGATTGAGAAAAAAGAAGAGATTTGCTTATAGGCTTAAGTTTACCAACACCTCATGTAGGTTACTAGGCATCTGTCTTATAAAAAAGAAATATTTCTTTTTGTATTGGATGAATAACGTATCACTTTGCTTTTCTTGAAAATTCTTGTGTTGTAAGAATATTTCTCCATCTTTCACTCTCTCTATAGCATGCAGAATGTTGAAATCTTTCTTACTTTCCAAATGAAAACAAAAAAATAGGCATCAAAGACTGCCCCCCTCCCCTAAATTTCAGTATTTTCACAAACACCTTTCTTGGTGTTTGCCAACCTCTATGCTTCAAATTAATTTTTAAATATGACTTTATAATTAAAATGTGCCAATGATATCTGTGTTTATTAACACTTCCTTGCAGCAGGCAGACTTCACACCACCCTAAAGGAGGTGATAGTGAGTTACTTGCTTAAAGAGCCATTTCTGAAGTCAACCTTAAAACTCTAGTTCGTGTCCAAAATTTTATATTTTGTAAGATGTCAGAGAAAACGATACTGCTATATTTTGTTACTTTCTCATCTTGGTTTTGATTGGATTTAGCACAGTGAGAATAAGTGCTTGGTCACTTTGATTGTTGATCTGTTTTGGTAGACAGATTGGGCAGCTGGGGTTGGATACTGAATGGCTACACTGATAGTCTTGGATAATGATAAAGCCAGTCTTCTGAAAGCTCACAGATTGGCACACAAACCATCATACAACAGCAGAAAGCAGGTTTCAAGGTGTTTAATGTCAAACAACAAACTTCACATCCAGCAAAAATGGCATAGAATCCGGTCTAGGTTAGCACTGGAAGCTTCTGCCTTCCAATCCTATTTAAAGGTATAAACACACCCACCTACATGCTTCTATCTCCTGTATTCGCCCCTAATTAGCCCCTTATTTACCCCAGGTCACTATCCCGTTATACCTAATATGTCTATTGTTTCCTATCTCTGCAATCTATCTTTGCCTATGAAACCCTACCTACTCATGAGTAAACTATACACCCAGATTTCCCCCCCATCATCCATTGCAGCACTACAGTCGATTCCAAAAGCCGCAAAAGGACAGGGCTTTTCCCTGATTCCCCATCTCATCACCATCAACCATCCTGCTCCGCCGATGATGCATCTGATGCAACTAAACAATCCCAGAAGTATATAGTGTCAGGATTCAGCGGCTCTTGCAAACATGCTGACAGGCTCAGTTTATCTATTAGCAGTAATGGAGTCCAACAGACCAGTTATGAAATGGCCCTCAAGAGCATCATTCAGAAGAAGAAAATGGAATATCACTTCTAAATTTTTTCTAAGTAAATAACATGGATATATTTTTGAGGTTACCAGAAACTGAGTTCAATTCACAGTAGCTTATTCAAAATTTCAATATTCCAACATTTCAGAAGCATTCACCTCCTGTTTCATTAGACAACAAAAATTTCCTTCTACAAAAATGTGCCTAAGGTCAAACAAGTATTTTCCATTTTAGCTACATCTTTTTCAGAAATAGGAATTCAATTATATATAGTTTTCTATATGTGATGTCCTCATAGATTTGAGTTTATTTGCCTATTATTGTTTTTAATTGGTTGTTGGTTTAAATATATTGTTATATTAAGTTATAATTAAATATATTTTAATTATATTATAAAATAATATAGGAGGAGATAAAATAATGAAGAATAGGCTTAAAAATAAAATTTAGCGTAATATGTTATGGAATAATATGAATGCATTGTTTTCCATATTGTTGTGGGTGAAGGTGGTAATAAGTCAGACCAGCTGGCTATAAACTCAGGAGTCCAAATTGTCCTTACTCAGTTCCCTGTGGTCTGCACAATAAGCCACCTTGCTTCTGAAGATATGAAGAATTAATAAGTCGAATTATTAAATAAGATACAGTTGCTGGAAAAATGTCAAGAAATCTCCACAATTGCTAAACTTTGAAGCTCAACACTACCCAAAGTTACTGGATATGACAGTCTACAACAGTATAAGGTAATAAATATACAATATGTTAAACAGATATAAGATACTACCTAACATCTACAGACAGCTTTATTAAGGCTCATATCTATTAGTTGCATTAGTTATAATCCAGTCAAATTGATTCCAGTCAGTCATGGTGGGTGCTATAAATGTACTGGGTTAAATAGGCTCATTCAAAAACAACATGGCAGCATTGCTGTTTGAAGTCTGGGTTAAACTGATCTATTTCCTAAAATTTCTGTTCATTTCCAATACTTTTATTTGTAAGAAAAAATACTTGTTGATTTGAATTCACTTGTCTGTTAGCACATGGAGAGAACATCTGCAAACTAAAATTGAAAGTAGACCTATAATGCTAGTGATGGCTTATGGTTCATTTGAAGGTTAAATCATTGAAACATTTCATCAGAAGATGAAGTTGGAGCTTTAAAAACCAGAACACCTTCTGTTCTGTAAGAAGTGCAAATATATGAAAATGTAAATGCAAATTGGAAGAAACACTTGTAAAACATCACTGGAACTCAGAATAATCTGGTTAATTTGTACCATCTGGGCTAGAAGCTGCTAGAGTAAAGATGGTTAATATGAGCCCAATGGCTAATATATTTTGCATGTTTACTAGTGTTGGGCAGATAAATTCTCTTGTGTCCCCCCATTCAGATTTGATTTAATGAAAGACTATTTGCTTCCTTTCAAAACAAGAGATTTTTGAAGAAATGGTAATTGATGGTGTATGGGGTGGGTTGAACTTCTGTAAATGGCAATAAATGAATCGATGTCCTATCTTTCATGCCCAATTATCTCTCCAACTGTCTTCAGCTCCCTGGTTATCTCTGCTATAGTAATTCATCCAACATACAGACCACAGCTCTCTCATGCTATAGCTTTATAGAGATTCAGAAATCTTTGGTCAATTCTACTGCAAAATTGTGGCCACGTCAGTGTCTTCAGTGAGGAAAGAAATGGAATCCCAAAGAGCAGTATCTGAGTCAGTAGCCAGGTAGCACTAAGGCATTGATTGGGTAACATGAAGAAATAGAAAGCTAGCACCAGTTCAAGGACTGTCTCCACTGATCAAAAGATATGATTGCAACTAGAGACACCCTTGTCAGGTTACAGGATGCAATTGCCATAACCCTGCTTGATTATTATGCCAGTTCAAGGATATACCTTTGAAAAAGCCACAGAGGTCATAGTCTCAGATGCATTTAAACTACCACAGACTCTCAGAAAGATGAGGTGAAGAGTACAAAATGCACAAGAATGAAATAAGAAGATGGAGTCCACGGAGGAAAGAGCAGCATCTTTGAACTGGAACATCTGTACAAATGACAATGCATAGCAAGGATCTGAAATACATAGATATCCAATTAAACACAGTTTAAAAAAATAGTTAATCATGATGGAGAAGAGATGAGGGGGGGGGGGAGAGAGAGATGCACAAAAGACAATTTCAACATTTATTCTTAGCCATACAATGTAATCAAAAGACAAAGCAATTCCCTATTTGCCTGCTATTTTAGCTACTTTTAATTATCTGGTGCTGCTTTCTCCTTTATTGAAATATCAATGCAGAACTGTTATTCAATATACCCTAATGTTCTTTAAAATCATTAACATATCTTGAAATGGATGGCAGACACCTGCCATGGACTAAAAATACAAAAGGAAAAAGCCCTTTATTACTTTAAAAAAACCCAGTCAGATCAAAACCGAATTATTTTTAACAGCTCTGTTCCTAGCATAGGAACTCATTTAAAGTAGACTTTGACAGCAAAAAAATGTAATGAGAGACGACTCTAATAGGAAGGATGTTACTACAGCATTTAGTAGAAATGTAAGCTGATTCCATTATCTTTGCAGAGCAAAACCTCTGACATTTTCAGCTGCCAATGGACTATTCCTAGTTTTTCATATGACATATGAAGAGGGAGATCAGAAGAGACCGACTTCTCTGATCCATAACCCAAATGCCAGATGAGGTTACCTAGAGACATCATAATGAATGATGCAGTATGGTGAACATGGCAGTCTTAAGGCCAAAAGAAATGAGGGCTCCCTTGTGATAAGAGGCTGAACCTTTCAGAAAATGAAATATGTGTGCTGGGGAAATCCTTGTGTTAGACCAATGGCCTCATTCAATATAAACAGCCCATTTTATTTCTTCCTAAACACATCCCAAATAAGTTCTTCCTAGAATTTGTAAAGATCTAAAACTACATAGTTGTTCTTCCATCACTGCTACCAGCTCTTTAACTCCTGCTGTTTCATTTGAAGCTGTCAATTCTATTATTAACCTTGTATATGTGTGTGCATGTGTTCCATAATTATAGACTTTCAACTGTGCTATTAATCATATTCATTGACAGATCATCTCTGGCTGCCTTTCAGCTTACTGGTATTATCTCTTCCTGCCACCAATAAAGTTCCAGACAAAGCTTTGGGATCTCCATGAGCATTTGGTGGGCAACTCATCTTAGCTGCTCCCTGGAATGAGTGGGTGGGTGGGTAGGTAGGGTTTTGGATAAATATATTGATATATTCAATTATATCTTTAGTTCCAAGGGCCAGCCAAGTGAGGTCTGTCTCAGTATTTGGAAGCTGTTCAGGTTCTAGGAGCCACCATCTCTGAGTCAATCCTATCAAGACCAATTGTTATGGGTGTTTGGGCTACACAAGCCTGGGGAGGTTCCATCTTTAATCTTGGATTAAAGGGTTAGCCCTACTCTATGTAAGAGTGGTGTACAATCTGGGGATTTTCCTGGACCTACAGTTCCTGTTCATTTAACAAATTGCAGCTTTTCTACAAGTTGTACCCTTTCTAGAGCAAGTGGTCCTTCAGATTCACACTTTGGGCTAAACTATACTGCAATGTGCTCTATTTGAGGCTCTCCTTGAAGACCACCCAGAAGCTTCAATTGGTACAGAATGTGGTGGTGATGGGCATATCTCAGTATACCTATGAAACAGCTCTACTCTGTGAACTGGGCTGGTTGTCAGTTTGTTTTAAACCACATTTTAAACATTATAGAAATAAATTCTACAATCTTTAAATTGGAGGTTTGCTTGGGGTATCCATTTGAGTCAGAAGAGCAATTCCTTGATGTGACAAATGGCTAAAGGCTTCCTGCTCTCAGGGAAGCATGTGATGCACCCATGACAAATTAATGGTTGCAACCCAGCTATGGCTTCTTTGTATGAGTTGCCCACCAAATGAATTAGTAAAAATAGTTGAAATAAAGTTGGGATTCATTCTACCCCCCCCCCTTTTTAATGGGAAATGGAAAAAAATATTATCATAGAATACTGATCATAATGACATTTTTAAAAAAGCTGATTGAACATATTTTCAATGAAACAGCAAAAGGATGATTGAAAATGTATGGCAGTTTGAGGGAGAAACCAAAATGGAACCTTGAAAGTGGGAATTAATCTTTGCCATTTATTGATTGTTTGATTGATTTGATTTCTATGCTGCCTATTTTGTTTAGAAGTGATGTGTTGCAGACTTGGTGCATGGGAGAAGTGCGTTGTAGTAGAACTGGTACAGAGTAAGCAAAAGTTACAATTGTTTCCTGCTGTTGTGCTTTTTTTTGGTAGAACCTAAAAGATAGTGACTTAGCAAGTGAAATGAGATTAAATGAATGGGCTAACTATTTAGAAATTAATTTCAACCATTTTCATGGTGTGAAATGAAAACTTTGCAGAGAAGATAATTTTATGCAATGCACTATACAGAGATAAATGTGAGAAGTAATTAATAAAAAGGGCAATTTAAATAGTTCTTAGAGGTAACTCTGCAATATCATGCATTATGTGATAATACAGAAATTGAAATCACTATAATTCATATGATCTATAGTATCTTTAAAGGAAAGCTATTCACTAGCTGAGATGTATGGGCAACACATTATCCTCAAAATTCCCCTGTCTTTATTTAAGTTGTAGCTGCTGTGACATGCTGTGATTTATTTTAATGAAATGCAGTGCCTCACTTTGCATTTTGTGATTTCAAGACTCCTATAAGCTTATGTAAATTCCAGCTGCTAGGCCACAAGATAAAATCATGGCTCTTACTTACTTTCTTTATGTCACATAAATGTGAAAAATTGAAGAGTTGCTCCAGGCCAATGTGTTACATTTTACATTGTGGTGATCTCCAAAAGCTGCCTTTTCAGCTTGAATCAGGGCTAATGTTTTAAACAGCAGAAGCCAAAAAGCCCAACAGAAAATTCTGCTGAATGTTTAGAGTTGGGACATCATGAGGTCTTTCTTTCCATCCTGAAATTCATTCCTTGTTTGAGATTTTATTGGTATTAGAAATTCTATCATGCCAATTCCACATAGACTACAAACAGGAAATATACTTCTAATGAATATTCAGGGTTAATCCACATTGCCTTTTCCTTCTGACATGCTGAAATCATAAATCAAACTTTTCCATGATGTTGATATATGAAATCAGTCATATAAGCATTCCAACATAAATAGAAATTATGACTCACCATGTCCTATTTAACTTATTTGTCAATGATTTCTCAGGTTTTGTAGTAAGTCATGATTTGAACATCTGTAGCCTCCACAAGACTTTGTTTGTTTAGCATCTTATTGACAAAAGTTTCAACTAGAAGTATCTATTAAAAATAGTAATAAATTGAGTCAACCTTCCATCCTCATGGCTGAAAAATTCAACAAGAATGAGCGTTATCAACAGTACAATACAAACTCCACATTCTGGAGGAAAACAAACCATAAACTGACTTATATAAAAAGATACATGATATAATTCTGAATGTTAGTGTGACCAACTGGATTCTCAGAGACTGGAAAAATGCCTCTGGTGTTCAGATAATAGATAATCAGAGCTGGAAGGGACCTTGTAGGTCATCTAGTCCAACCCCCCACCCAAGCAGGACACCCTACACCATTTCTGACAAATGGCAGTCCAATCTCTTCTTGAAAGTCTCAAGTGATGATGCTCTCACAACTTCTGAGGGCAAGCTGTTCCATTGGTTGATTGTTCTCACTGTCAGAAAGTTTCTCCTTATTTCTTCTGAACACATTTGATCACACATTGGAGTTGTTTTCTTATCCAGTGATCCAAAATGGAAGTTGAGGGATGCATCTCATCATCTAATCCTATCCTCCATGGTCAGAAGGAAAAAGCGTGTATGGATTCTAGGAACTACTTACTCCTTCCGTCAAATTAGCTGATAAAGGGAACTAGACTACATTATTGTATTATCATCAAGGACTTGTTCCCAGATGTTCAATAGGGTAGCCAATTATATTCTCTCTGTCCTGCACAATTTGTATGTTATGTTCAGATTAAAGTGGAATATTAATATTAATAATTACAGATGGCTGAGGAATTTGACCTTTGTGAATTCTAGAACATAGAATTTCAGTTACTGAATAGATTAGTATTGTCATGATTGCTTAAAACATAAATGGATAGGGCTTATGTATAAATCCATACACAGCCTTTTCCTTCCCTTCCCTCCCCTCCCCTTTCCCTCCCTCCCCTTCCCTTCTTATTATTTCTCTCTCCCTCCTTCTTTCTCTCTCTTTATTGGTCAACACTAAAAAGCCCATAGAATCACTTACCAGGGGTCATGGGCAGGTGTAATAAAAAAACTCAAGATGATGATCTGAGCACATGATCAATGGCTAACTTTTTTTATGTGCATTACATGTTTACTTTTTTACCTCCTTTCCAGACACCCCAGGAGGGGTCCAGTTTTAAAGAAGGCTTCTCACAAAGAGAATCTGTATCTAATCCTAGAAAAGTTGGAATAGAAATAATGCAACTCTTTTAGTACAAAGAAAGGCGAAAGTACATCATCTTTCTTTTATTCATTATTCCTTTGCTTGGGAACTTCAGTATGTGAAAATGTTTTAATAAGTTTCATTTTGGATATCCATGCGAACAGGTTTCACTTTAGGTTTATTACATCAACCATAGCACTTACTGGATAGCATGAAGTTTCACATAATTTTCACAACATTTTTGGGGGGAAGTGTCTGAGTTTCACTTAATTTGATACAACTGCGAGGATAAAATATTTGCCTTGATGAATGTTCATTCAATTTTTATGAATGCCATCCCATCTCCTAACTAGGAAAGTATTTGTTCCCCTTAAATTGTATTCATTATTATTATTATTATTATTATTATTATTATTATTATTATTATTTATTCGACTTGTATGCCGCCCTACTCCCTAAGGACTCATACATTAGGTAGGCAAGTGAAGAAAGGAAAGGACAATGATTTTCAGATTTTAGAAGGGGGTGCTGCAGCTGCAGAGAATTCTGAACAGTGGGAGATGGCGATTCCCCTTTCATCTTGTCTGTGCACCTAGTCTTTTTAATGTTCTTCCTTTTCTGTTTATGCAAAACATTTAAGTGGGTCAAGGGGTGTGTTAATGTGACCACCTTAATTTAGTCAACTAACCTTGAAAACTAAACTAGGAGGGGTTAATTTCAGCTAAAAATAGCTCCAGGGCTGTTTATGCTCCTTCTGTATCAGCTGTGCCATCTAAATAGGAAAGAGAGCATTATCATGGGTGTTAATGGTTCCTTTCTGATTCTAAGAGGAAAATGGTATCCTATAATGGACTTATGAAAACAGTTCTTATCTTTTTACTGTCCATCTCCATCCATGTGTCAAATGGGGGTGAAAGAAGGAATAAATGCTCTCAACTCTATCTGCTATAGCATTGAACTTGATTGTGCAATTCAGGAATTTTTTAAAACTTTTTAATTAGGGGAAGAAGATAAAAAAAAGTCAGGATGTGACAATACATGATCCTCCATTACGGTCATCACCACTCTTTCCTTGCATCTTTGACAAGTAAGCATTACCAGCAAATGAGGGAGGGGCAGTGAGTCAGTTATGTACAGAATAGCTGATTCAATCGATTAAGTGATGGAAATATGGCTACAGAATACCATAGAATAACAGAGTTGGAAAGGACCTTGGAGGTCTTCTAGTCCAACCCCCTGCTTAGGCAGGAGACACTATACTATTTCAGACAAATGGCTGCCCAGTCTCTTCTTAAGAGCCTCCAGCAACGAGGCACCTATATCTTTTGAGGATAAGCCATTCCACTGGTAGAGTGTTCTCACTGTTAGGAAATGTCTCCTTAGTTCTAGGTTGCTTTTCTCCTTGATTAGTTTCCATCCATTGTTCTTCTCTTAACTTCTGCTGCTTTGAAAAATAGGATGACCCTCTCATCTTTGTGACAGCCCTTCAAATATTGGAACACTGCTATCATGTCCCCCCTAGTCTTTCTTTTCACAGACTAGACATATTCAATTCCTGCAACCTTTCTTCATATGTTTTAGCCTTCAGCTCCTTAATTATCCCTGTTGCTCTTCTCTGCACTCTTTCCAGAGTCTTAACATCTTTTTTATATTGTGGTGACATTGGATGATACAATATAAAGCATGAGATTGTCTTTGGCTAACAGAACTGAAAGATAAAAGTTGGGGTGAGGAACCTGGATGTTCATTTGCTAGTCTCCAATTCCCATCCACTTTAGCCAAGATGTCAAATACCTGGAAATTCTCAACATGAACTGGCAGGCCATGGTTTTCCTGATTTCATTTCTCCCTGTACCATTATTGATGGTTGATAGCAACAGAATTCATTGAGGTGGGGTAAAAAGGTAAAGGGGCATAATCAAAGACCCAACCCTTTTAACTTTGTTTCATTCACAGTATATGTAATAAAATTTAGAGATGGAGTTTCAGTGCTATTTGCAAAACTATTTTTACTTTTTTGACTTGTCTGCCAGATGAGAAATATCATGAATTGTGCCTATTTCTCGGGGTTGAAGATGGATTTCAGTCAAGAAACTTTAAAGGGGAAATAAATTATAATACCTCTTCCAATTATGTTGTTGGGTTTGCATGTATTCATACATGAGAGTTGAATGTGTTCATGATGTGTTCAAAGTAGATCTAATCCTGTCAAATTCCTCTGGTGGAAAATAAGATAGAGAAGAATTATTGGCACAGGGCATTTTAAGTCAATAAATGCAATCTACTCACTTCAGCAGAGACACTGAGAAAATAACTTCTGATTTGTCTTTGATAACTTGACACATCTCTGCTAAAGCCATTGTGATGCCATTGTGACTAGTTTCCCCAAAACACAGATTTTAGGCCAAATACCAGCTTAACAAGGACTAACATTTTGTACCACCTGAACAAGAACTATAAAACTATTAAGAATGGAACTGTCTTTTGCCTTACTCTATTCTCCAGATCAGGGCTCTTAAACTCCTGGCCTGTGGGCCAGATGCATCACATGCTGGCCACACCCACGTCTGGTTTAGTGAAGGGGAAAAAAGTCCCAATATGTTATGTGACACCGACGTGATGCCTTGCATTTGACACACCTGCTCCAGATTAATAAGTTTAATATAACATGTTTCTAGGGAGGTAGAAAAAATGGAATTCCACACATTCTTCAAAAGACTAATGCAGATGGTTCTTAAATATTGTGATTCAATTTGATTGCTCAATATTTTGTTCTTTGGTTAATTGCTCTTTAGATATGCAAATCATTTTTCTGTACTTTCTTAGATTCTGGCTACATTCATTTTTAGATCAACACACACAAATATACAAACACTTAGGAGTCACTGTGATATTTCAAAGTGTTGTACAGACCCCAACTAAATGAAGTTCAAGGCTTTCCTTGGAGTAAAGATTTTTCAGGGTTTATTTTCAGTTCCCAAATTCATTTATGGAGTGGATAATTGAAAAATAAAAGTTTTCTTGCATATATCTGCACAGTGCCTACTATCCAATGAATAATCAAAGCATTTCCATCTGAAAAATAAGTTAACAGGAAGTTTTCAGTCAGGAAGATTTGAAAATAGTTCATTTTAGAAAATAACATGCATTTTATATTTCTTGATGTTGCATGCATGTAACATTTTTTTTTGATAAAGTTTTGCTAAAACATTTGAGGCTCTTGAAAGAAAATAAATTTACCATAAGGGGGACAATACAAATTAAAAAGCAAACCTGCAAGTTATATTAAGACTTTCTTATTGTTTTGCACTATGATAAATTTGGTACTCTTAAAAATGACAAGAAGTCCTCAATTCCAGAAACTCTGCAACCTTGTGGCAGAGGAAACAAATAATAAGCAAACAAAGATTTTACCTACTTGAATGAAGTCATCATAGAACTACACTCAAACTCTCAGCTTATGAAAATAATTGTTTGTATGAATGTGCATTCATGGCTGCAAAATATTTTCCCAGTCCTGACTTTTATAGATCTATGTTTCCACATATATGGAGGTTACATATCTGGGGCTCCGCCTGGCCCCTGATCTCCGCACCTTCCATCGCGACCTAAAAACTTGGCTGCTTGAACAGGCTGGGCTGTGCTGACTCCTTGGGGGAATGGGTTTTATATGTATTATGGGATTTTTAGTTTAATTCGGCTTGCTGCAATTTAATTCTATTTTAGTTAACTTAATTTATTGTATCGTTTTTACTTGTGAGCCTCCCCGAGTCCTTTTGGAGAGGGGCGCATAAGTCGAATAAATAAATAAATAAATAAATAAATAAATAAATAAATAAATAAATAAATAAATATAATAATATATTTTAATAAGTTTTCATATCTTACAATGTGTTTTGTATTTTGTTTAATGTTATTTATTGTATTTTAAGTGCTGAAAGCCACCCAAGGTTACATATTTCAGATGGGTGACTATACTAATCAACTCAACTCAAACCAATTCAATCCAATCCATAAACCAGTTGCCTATAGAGATTCTCAATCATCCAGATCATGGTTGTCCCAAAGGTGCTTTTTCAAGAGTAGCTGGACTTCTTTGTTTTTCTTTGAAGACATTTTGCTTCTCATCCAAGAAGCTTCTTCAGCTGTAACTGGGTGGTGGGGAATAAAATGATTTTTATTCCTGGCAGACAGCTGGTCATTTGCATTTTGTAGAAAGTCATTGAGGCCACTTGGAGGTTTGTCTGTGTCCTCAAGCTCACTGAGTAGTACAAAGGGGTGTGGAGCCTTCTTGGAACTGCTGAAAGGACTATGTTGTGGAGCTGTGTTTTCTGCAGGATGTTTTCTACCTGTGTCCCTCCACTCTTGAAGACAGGTGCAGGCTGCTAGGAATGGGTCTGCATTGTGTCCATCTCAAACTGAAGTGCAAATAGAAAAATCATAATATTGATATATTTATGTGTGTGTAATTACATTTTGTGAAACAAAAAATTCACATGATCAGTGGTAGCTCTGTAACTTTCAGTATGACTTTTGAAAACGAATTAAGCAATTAACAGAAACTAGATCAACTCATTGCAATTTGAAGTTACATAAACTGCTTTGTTCCTCATGAAGATTGGTAGTTTCACTTTCTGTTCTTTAAAACCAGATGATACTAAAGTTCACAGAAACATATGTGAAATATGTCAGGAAAGAAACAATCATCCACAAGCACATCACATTTCTGAGTGTAACTGTGACCTAAGGAGTGTAACTGTCATAAATACATTTATGGCACCTGTCATAAATACATGCCATTTGCCAAGTGCAAATTTTGATCTCATAACCATGGGGATCTGCAATGGTTGTAAATGTGAAAAACGGTCATAAGCCACTTTTTTCAGTGACATTGTAACTTCAAAGTAAATGATTCTAAGTTGAGGGCTACCTGTAAAGTTTTAAAAGAGGTTATTTTATACAATATAATAGTGAGCTCAAAAAGAAAAGTCAAGAGAAAACATAAGTTATTTTGAATAAGATAAAGAGAAAAGAAGAAGTAAAGAAATTTCCAGAGAAGTTAAGTAATGCTCAACATCTTCAACTTTTACAACATTGGTTATCTTTGTTAACAGTAAGAAAAATGAAAATAAAAATGAACTATATTAGCAAAAACAAAAACAAAACTCTTTGAGTTTGCTTGGACTGGCACCTTGCCTGCTTTGATCTCGCTCTGCAGATGCTGATGGCTCTATGGTTTTTTGTTTGTGTATTACATACAAACTATGTCTCTGTGTGTATTTGTGTGGGTATGCATATATACCAACTAATTAAAATGAAAAGAAATGCATTTGATGGAGTATGGTCATTAGGACAGTGGCAAGTTAAAGTAGGTATTTCATCCTTTAAATAAGATTATTATGAATCAAAAATTTTCTGCCTTGAAACTGTTCATTTAGAAACGTCTTTTTTTCTTGCTAGCTCTCGCTTGGCAGAGACAGGCCAAGGAACAGATAATATGTTACAGTGAACCACAAACAGGCCAATACAAAGGCCACTGCATACCTCTAATTGGTCCTGCACAGTTAAGTAGTTGTCTGGGAGGTTTGTGTCATGTCTCTGCAAAGGCTGAAACCATCCAGAGCTGACATTTAGCAAAAAGACATCTCTATTAACTCAGAGCACCAAGATTTGGTGTTTTGTTTAATTCAGACTTCTTTATACACTAAACCATTTATTAGAAAGCTTTGCAGGAAGGCTAGCAGGTTATAAGTGTGGAAACATCAAGGAGGAAGAGATATTTGATAAAGGACCACAGCAGATTCATAAGCCTTACTTTTGAAGTGCATGTCTAGAGTGTGGAATGGGATGTAATGGGGTGGGGTGACTATTATCATTACAGTAGCAATAGTAATAGCATTTAGACATATACTACTTCACAGTGCTTTACAGCCCTCTCTAAGCGGTTTTACAGAGTCAGCATATTGCCCCCAATTTTACCGACCTTGGAAGGATGGAAGGCTGAGTCAACCTTGAGCCTGGTGAGATTCAAACTACCAAATTGCAGTCAGCCAGCAGTCAGCAGAAGCAGTCTGCAGTACTGCATTCTAACTACTGCACCACCATGGCTCTTGTAAATATGAATCTCCTTCCCCATTTCAATATTATATTTGACAAATGTCCTTCAGCCCAGCTTGTGACAACATTTTGGGCATTAAAATGTCAAATTATGTTCATGTTATGGTATCACACAAGTATTCTTTTCCTTGCTTATGATAATCAGCAGAAATTTATTCAGTTAGAACAGCTTATTCATCCAGGTACTAGTTTTATCAAAACTGAATTAGAATTAGATTCTGCAGGTTCCACAAAGTTCTATTTTGAACTTCAGAGGACTTTTATGGAAAAGGACCCAATTCCCAGCATCAAGGCATAGATTGTTACCTTTTCATCCCCTTTTACAAATGAATGAGACTCTCTGAATGACTGAAACATTTTCTATGTTCATAGATGTAGACAAGAAGGACGTGATTCAAGTCTTATTCAATAAGGTACCAATGTAAGCCCCATGCAAGATTCTTTGTAAAGAACTTTGCACACCTGTAACAAAGCAAAGCATTTAATGACTTTCAATTGACTGATTATGTGCCATCAAGTAATCTTAAACTCTAGCAACCTAATAGGAGATAGATAAAAGGACTTCTAATTATATTCACATAAAGAGGACTAGAACTAGAAGTCTTGATAAAGTAGAATTCAGAGTCCTGGTGCTTATTTGGAACTGAGTATTGAGTTAAAAACTTATAGTACTTTCACAAAAATTCCATTCCAGTTTTTTGGAGAACTTCCATTAAAGTTTCCTGAAATATGCCAAAAATTTATGCAAATATATGGAGTGGCTAGTGATCTCTGGCATAGGTATAGTCATAATCTAGATCAAGGATCTTCAAAGATGGCAAGTTTAAGACTTGTGGACTTCAACTCCCAGAATTCCTGAGCTAATATGACTGGAGGAGGAATTTATTTTTTTATTTTTATTTATTTGATTAGTCAATTGCTTACAAGGTAATAGATATAAGTATAAACTTAGTTATAAATACATGGATACATAGAAAATAAAAGAAACAATAGGACAGGGATGGTAGGCACTTTGGTGCGCTTATGCATGCCCCCTACAGACCTCTTAGGAAAGGGGTGAGGTCAATAGTAGACAGTCTAAGGTTAAAGTTTTTGGGGTTTGGGGAAGAAACCACAGAGTCAGGTAGAGTATTCCAGACATTGACCACTCTGTTGCTCAAGTAGTATTTCCTGCAATCAAGTTTGGTGTGGTTAACCATGAGTTTGTATCTATTGTGTGCTCTTGTATTGTTATGGTTGAAGCTGAAGTATTCATTGACCGGAAGAACATTGCAATGTATGATTTTATATACTATACTTAGAATCGGACCGAAGGCGGCATAGTTCTAGGTTTTCTAGGTCTAGAATTTCAAGTCTGGTGGCATAAGGTATTCTGCAATGAGTAGAGGAATGTAGAACTCTTCTTGTGAAATATTTCTGGACTTTCTCTACTGTGTTAATATCAGATACATGATGTGGGTTCCAGACTGATGAGCTGTATTCGAGTATTGATCTAGCAAATGTTTTGCTAGACCAATACTATTTAATTCTGGGAGTTGAAGTCCACAAGTCTTAAAGCTGTCAAGTTTGAAGACCCCGATCTAGATAGAAGGTATCAAATTGCAAATAGCACATTTAATATGCAGCACTTATCTAATGTTACTTCCAGATTTTGCTAAAGTCTTAAGTTTCTAAGAGCTTGCAAATCTCCTTCGTCTTTTTCAATTTTTTTTCTGCATTTCCTGTTGATGGTGTGTTCAAATATCTACTAAAATAAATAAATAAACAATATACAATCACCAGGCATAAACTGGTATTAAAGGAACTGGAAATAAGCTCTTTTTAATATCTTACCATTCATTAACCTACATCTTTTCAAGTCAACTTTGACTCCTGTTGGCAGCCTGAACAAGGCCTGTAATTTTGGCAAGGTTTTTTTTTTTGGAAATGGTTTGCCATTTTTTCTTCCTGGGATTGAATAGTGACTGGCCCAAGTCCCCCAGTTAGCTTTGTGCCTAAGTCCCAATGGTGCTTCCCCCCACAAGAGGCAACTGGTTTTTCTTTTCTTTTTCTTTTCTTCAAAGAAAAACCAGAAAGCCCAGTTGCCCCTTGAAAAAAAAAGCACCTTTGATATAACCATGACCTGGATGAGAATCTCCATAGACTTTGTGCCTAAGGCAGGACTAGAATTCAGAATCTCTCAATTTTTAGTATGATACCTTCACCAGTACACCATACTGATTCTCTTACCCTGCACCTGCCTTTTTATTATTCCTTCTTTTTTTAGCAGCTAAATTCTATTCAAAAACTAGCTTTGAATAGAAAGGATCTTCATTTTTTCATTTCTTCTTTATATCAGTGTACCACCATTTGGCTTATCCCTGGTAGAAAACAATAAATTTATTTTATTTTTAAGAAAACACTGGGATAAAAAATAAAGTTTAGAACAACTTTCATTTAGTCTATTAATTTTTACCATCACTTATTTTATGAATGTATTTATAGTTTTCTATCCCACTCCTTTCATCCTTAAACTAGTCTTAAAATGAGATACAAATAACTAAAAATAACAGTGAATTAATGTTATTAAAATAATAATTCAGCAAGAATAAAAACAAGTCAAAAATCTGAAACAACTTTGAACTGTCTCCAAAAAATGGAACAGCCATATTAAAGAAAGGAGTACAAAATCACCAGTTTAACCAAGAAATCTGAGTAAGCAGATTGGAAGTGCAATGGAGAATTTCCCTCCACACCCTGTTTAGTAAACAATGCCAAACAGTAACAACAACTTCCAGTACTCTAGGATTTATAAAAATATATTATGGTAAGAGGAACAAGTCAAAAGTAGTTCTTGATAAAGAAGAAAGTTGTGGCCAAATCAAGTGTCACTCATTGTAAAATTTTCTGTGATGAACTGTTGATGAACTATAATACTACCCTATTTCATAACATTGAACTGATCTAAATTCTTAGTAAAACTCTGTACATTATAAAACTTTGTCAAACTGGCAGGGTCACTATGAAAATCCAAAGCCAGTGCATTATAGTTAATCACATAAATACTCCAAAAGAAAGTTGAAGGAGGTATTAGTATTTTAATTTACTTTCCATAGTGAAGACATTAATTATCTGTTTCCATTATGTTTTTGTTTTCCAGAGCTCTAAACCAATGAGAATCCACTGGAGATATTGAAGTCTGGGTGTTATGTAAACATTCCCATCCCATCATGTCAGACAGCTAGACAAACCATAGACATTTGAGAGATTAGCTAAAGCAGAAATCCTTAATTTGGAGGTGTGTAGGCATTGACACATCTGAAACTTTGGAAGTATGACCATGCTCAGAAAATGTTTTCTTGGGATTGTGGGTAATCACAAAGCACTAGGTAATAACTATCAGCTGTCTTATATTTCAAAAATGCCTCAAGGTGTTGTTACAGACTATACTTAAATCTGTTGCTTACCCTTGTAGCATTTTTAATTGCCATACTAACAAAAATTGAAAAGGTAAGGCAGGAAGCCAAAGTAGAGCAGAATCAAAGTATTAAAGGCTTGGAGACAAAAACAAATGAAGATTGCAAGAATTGGGTATGGCTACCCTAGAGAGGGGAAAAAGGACTAGGGGTGATGTGATAGCAATATTCCAATATTTGAGGTGCTGCCACAAAAGAAGGGGCCGGAGGGATCAACTTATTTTCCAAAGCACCAGAAGGCAAGGCAAGAAACAATAGATAAAACTAATCAAGGAGAGAAGCAACCTGGAATTAAGGAGCAACTTCCTAACAGTGAGAACAATTAACCAGTGGAACAGCCTGTCTTCAGAAGTTGTAGATGCTTCATCACTGGAGGTTTTTAAGAAAAAACTGACAGCCACTTCTGAAAAGGCAATGGTGAGATTCAAACTTTTTTACTAGTGGTTCTGTGGGCATGACTTGGCTTTGTGGGTGTGGGTTTGTGGGTGTGGCAGGGGAAGGTCACTGCAAAATCCCATTCCTTCCCCACCCCACTAACCTGTTTTCCAGCTCTGTTCTCCTGTGCAGGGCAACAAAAGAAGACCCAGCCAATCAGCTGGGAC
Source organism: Naja naja (assembly GCA_009733165.1). Taxonomy (NCBI): domain Eukaryota; kingdom Metazoa; phylum Chordata; class Lepidosauria; order Squamata; family Elapidae; genus Naja; species Naja naja. The sequence goes on from CM019150.1 coordinate 30,563,254, forward strand.
TCAATGGGAGGCAGAGAATAGATGGGGTGGGGCCAGTCAGAGGTGTATTTACTGGTTCTCTGAACTACTCAAAATTTCTGCTACTGGTTCTCCAGAACTGGTCAGAACCTGCTGAATACCACCTCTGGGTACAGGGTCTCCTGCTTGAGCTGGGAATTGGATTAGTAAATAGAAGACCTCCAAAGTCCTTTCCAACTCTATTCTGATTGATATCAGCTGGAACGTTGCCATCCCTAGCATTGCACTGCAGACTGAGAGCCAAGTCTCTGCTTCCATGGGAGAAGGCTTGTAACTCAATAACTTCTTATGTTTAATAAATGCATGTGCTTCAAAAAGGCATGATCTTTTAGGACAAATCTCGATCCAATGAAATGAGTGATGTATATTCTACTAGACCATGGTATATACAGAAACATGTGTGCATGTTTTTACTGATGTACAGAATGGCATGTATATTTCAGAAAAGAGCATGCATAGAGAATGTTGAATTAATCATATGGTTACATCTGATTTCTTTTTGGTGCAGGGGGAAGCCTGCACTCTTTCCCCATCTTAAGAAACTCTTCAAGACAACTCAGAAATTCATGAGTAATGCAATGCTGGGCAACACAAACACATGGCAGGGAGGAAATCCAACTAATTTGAATAACTACAATTGCACAATGAAGGATATGGGCTTTCATGTTATACAGTAATGTTCCACTGGCTGGATATCTAAGAATATCTTTTAAATGGGGGACTGGGGAAGAGAAACGTACAGTTCTTAATGAGGAAGTATTGCCATTTTCTTTTTTTCCCCCTGAACAGGATTCATTCCTTTACTTCAGTGTACAGGCTATGGGGGCCTTTTCTTTTTCTTATATCCAGAAAGGCATCACCTGTTCCCAAAAATGGGATACAAGCAAACACGAAACATTCCAAAGTTTGAAGAAGGGCAAACATTTAAGGGAGCCCCTAAAAATGAATCAGGTAATCCTTGACTTATGACCACAGTGAAGCTCCAAATTTCCATTGCTAAAAGAGACAGTTGTTAAGTGCGTTGGGCCGCATTTTTTGACCTGTTTTTGCTCTAGTTGTTAAGCAAATCACTGCAGTTATTAAGTGAATCATGCAGTAATTAAGTAAATCTGACTTCCTGATTGACAGTGCTTGTTGGAAGCCAGCTGGCAGGGTTACAGATGGTAATCACGTGACCCAGGACAGTGCAACTGTGATAAATACATGCCAGTTGTCAAGCACCTGAATTTTGATCACACGACTATGGGGATGGTGCAATGGTCATAGCAATAGCAATGGCATTTAGTCTTATATACACTTTACAGAGCTTTACAGTGCTTTATAGCCCTCTCCAAGTTGTTTTACAGAGTCAGCATATTGCCCCCAACAATTTGGGTCCTCATTTTGTTGACCTCAGAAAGATGGATGGCTGAGTCAATGTTGAGCCTGGTAAGATTTGAACTGCTAAATTGCAGACAGCTGGCGGTCAGCAGAAGTAGCCTACAGTACTGCATTCTAACCACTGTGCCATCATGGCTCTTGTAGGCATTAAAACAGGTCTTAAGTCACTTTTTTCATTGCTGTGGTAACTTGGGCATGGTCACTAAATGAATGGTTGTAAGTTGAGGGCTACTTATATAGCCAGGTGAACCAGAAAGTTTTTTAGAATATCAGATAAGTTTTTAAATGATCTTTCATATTAACACTAGTTCATTATATTATATGTCCTCTAAGCTTGGTCTGTACAATCTATGTTCCATTGATGGTTTATTTAGTGGATACACATTGAGCTGCTTCCTAAATAGAACTCAGATCCATAAGGGTCATTTTCTGCCTGTATGAGCAATAGCTGCTATTATTGTTACTACAGTGAACTTTGGGTTCTAAAATGAATGATATATATGTCTGGCTCCTGGACATTAGAGTCACCAAGAGCATTATATTTCTCCTTGGGTGAATCAAGTTAGTGATTATCTATTGAATATGCATGACATCAAAACCATAGAATACATGTCTAAACATTTCTTCTCAATTAATTTTCCATTTATATCCTCTTGTAGCTGTCTCACTCTGTTTGCATTCTGAATTAATATTTGCAGGATAAATGAAATGAACTTGGTCATCAAGGCAGGATGGTGGGAAGAGCTAAGACTGGAGGAAGAGAGAAAAGAGAAAAGTAAAGCACACACACAACTGGCACTTATTCTGCAACTGTTCCCCTGCAATTGGTATAACTCTCCTGGAACTGTTGTTCTGGCACTTTTTAAAGAAAACAGTAAAATAGTCACATTTAACTCTATTATTTGTCTTATTAATAGTTCTTTGACAATTTATTTTATATGTATCAAAGTGAGGCTCATTCCCTAACATCTTTACGGCTCAGTAGTTTGTGATGGGGGATGATTTTAACTCTACATTGTCATCATCCAAAGAGATTAAACTTTATACCTAGACTAGAACATGTAACTGAGGATCACTCTTACCCTTTAATAGCAGAAACTAGTGAGTAGAGTGAGGAGAAGAAATTAAATTTATGTAATATCATTTACATTTAACTTTAAAAAGGAAAAATAAGAAATCCAGTTGCCTCTTGAAAAAGCACCTTTGGGACAACCATGACCTGGATGATTGAGACTCAGTGGTGGTATTCTACCAGTTCGGCCTGGTTCGGACAAAGCAGTAGTAAAAAATGTTACTGTTCGGCTGAACTGGTAGTAAAAAAACAGCTACTGGTTTGGCTGGTATTTCTTTTTTTCCCTCTCTTGATGATCAGTTGTTCTGATGATCAGCTGTGCTGGGATCTCCCTTGCTGTCTTACTGCTTCACCCAGGAGGCTTCCCTGAGGCCCAGGAGGCAAAAAGGGGCACACCGGGTGTGTGCGTGCTATACAGCCCCCCTGCTTTTTTTTGCCTTTTGGGCCTCAGGGAAGCCTCATGGGACCAAAATGGCCTCCCAGGAGGCTTCCCTGAGGCCCAGGAGGCAAAAAAAAAGCACAGGAGCTGCAAAAAAAGAGGAAGCCATGCCCACCCAGCCACCTAGCCATGCCCACAGAACTAATAGTAAAAATTTTGCATCCCATCGCTGCTGAGAATCTCCATTGTCATTTAGCTATGCACTTTGGGATGAACACCCTTCAAATGGTAGGGGAGTATGGATGGATTTCCAGAAAAAATGCAGACTGCAGGAATCTTTGGCACTTCAGTTTGAGATGGAGAAATGCAGACTCATCCCCAACAGCCTGCGCCTGTCTCAACAGTGAAGGGACACAGGGCAGAGAACATCCTACAACCAAGAAGGCTCCACACCCATTTGCACTACTCAGGTGACCCTAAGGACACATATAAACCTCCTAGTGGCCTCAACGACTCTATAAAAGAATGCACATTTAATTTTAAAGAAATTTAAGTTCAGTCATTCTTACTATTCTCCCATTGTATACTTACTACTTCTTTCTCATGATGTGAACTTTTGGAGGTCTTTGAGGAACTGCACACCACCATGAGGTATCAGGTTATGTTCCAAGCATTTATGAAATGCGCAACAAATACTTTGAGTACATCAGGTCCCAATATTTAGCCTTGGTGGACCCTTCTGCCATGGACTCTAATTACTCCTTTCATTTATCTTCTCTTCCTTTTCAAGTCCAAGGAAGCAAAAGCAAGCAGCTGGAAGATGCAACTGTAAATTATCGAGCTAACAAATGGTTTGAAAAATTTTGAGACTGATCAAGTTTGTAACATATGAAAAGAATATCTCATTCTTCATAAAAAAGACGCCAAGCCTGAAATTGACGTAAGTGTAGTCATTTTAGTTAGTCTTAGTATGTATTCTTTTTCTTATTTTCTCTGTGGCAGTCATGGGGGGAAGGGTTTTGGGCTTGCCACATTCCTAAGGGGGGAGGAGTGGAGATAAAGAGAGTTGTTTCGCTAGGTATCTTTCTTCCCATGGGAAACGAGCTGTCCTTGCTTGGGCCCCTGGAGGTGGAGATTTATGACATCAAGCAACGTTGAATTACTTCTATTGGAGAATGTGACTTTTGGGCGTTGTTTCTAACTTGTAATATTGTAGGGTAATTCCGGGCTGTGTCAGATCCGGAATTACCATGGACTTCGCCAATTTGATGCTTTTCTAAATAAAAGAAATCTTTTTTGAAGATGGACTTTGTACTTTTCTTTTTAAATGGATTTCATCACTTGGAAACCTGAAAAGATGGTAGATACAAGTAATTCTTGACTTACAACAGTTCATTTAATGACCCTTCAAAGTTACAATGGCACTAAAAAAAGTGATATGATCACTTTTCACACATAGGATCATTGCAACACCCCCTTGGTCACATGATCAAAATTCAGATGCTTTGCAACTGACTCATATTTATGATGTTTACAGTGTCCTGGGATCATATGATCATTTTTGAAACCTTCTGACAAGCAAAGTGGATGGGGAAACCAGATTCACTTAACAACCATATTACTAATGTAACAACTGCAATGATTCCCTTAAGAACTGTGTCAAGAAGGTAGTAAAATAGGGCAAAACCCACTTAACAAATGTTTCACTTAACAAAAATTTGGGGCTCAATTGTGGCTGTAACATGAGGATTACCTGTAACGTATAATATTAGAAATAACCCAAACCCAAAGTTGGGCTGAAAGCCACCTAGACAACTTATATGATTTAAGCATTGCAGCACATTGGCTTTATTTCATTAAAACACTAACAAAAACATACTATAATATATTTAATCCTAATACACATTTTAAAAGAGATATTTGGTATAGTAAACTGGTGTAGTAGACTGGAACAAAGACACTTGAAGTCAAAGGGTGCCAAATACAATATTACTATTCAGAATTCTATCCAAACTGCCATATTGTTTTCCATAATCTCATCTCATGTCATCTCACTTCATCCATCTTCTAATTCTTCCTCCAGTGATTAGCTACCTTGTATGGCAATTCATCTTCTACTTCAGTAGTAGTATTTTTCAGCTTTTAGGGATATATTTTTCTTTTCTGTTTTTTTTATATCTCCACCCACATAATAATTATATCAAAAGTTTCATTTAATCCAAATCTACAATTTTGAAGGGGGAGTTGTGGAGGGAGCCAAATATTTTTCTGAACCACTATATGCAAAGCCTTGGTGATGGATAGTAATAAGCACAAGGATTATTTTAAATTGCGATCAAAAACAGAATTTCTAAAGTGAGATTATTAGGGTCCAAATAATTATTTCAGATGTCCAGGTAAATAGTTGTGTGGGATGAGTTCATATTGAACCTTGATTTAAATTAAGCTTGTTATGTACTAAGATCAGACTTTTTTCATTCTTTTATTTAGTTTTTTGTCATAAGAAGTTGGATAAAACCCCCATATTAATATTATTCCTAGTATTTTAAACATAATAATAAAACCTGTTATTTGGGGAGATATGGTTTATTTGTGTTAGAAATCAGAGAAAAGCAAATAATCCAAGAGATATTTCAGTTGCATAGCTCTTTGCATTACAAGTGGAGATTAATGTCTTATCTTATGAAGCATTCTCATTAACTGCTCTGTGCTGTGATAATTTAATGTTAGTGACAGGAAAAATGGACTTTCAGCTTTCTAAAATGTTCTTGGTTCCCATTTTGTTTGGCCACAAAAACCTGAGTCAGCATACCAAGAATATATTTTGGAATCACAGAGTTCAAAAAGAAAAGACAGGTCTGTTCCTGTAATTCTTGGTATTTTGTGTTTTTCACTGTGGCTCTTCACATTTTCTAATAAATTAAAAGCACCGGATAGTCTAGGTCACAAAATGAGGTCTCCTTCCAAAAATTGTTGAAAGTTATGATTCTCTCTCTCTGTCTTCCTCCCTCCCTCCCTCCCTCCATATCTACACAGAGAGGGGGGGAGGGAGGGAAGGGGATATATTATATTATGTTATATATTATTAGGTTAGGTTACTATATTGAGAAGGCTATTGTTCTTTTGCTAAAGGCTCTTGGCCAATGATATCAAGTAGTGTTTGAGGTTGGTTGCCTAGTTCAGTTGACCATAGCCACAAGGCTAATTACCCTCTTGATTTCTGCATTAATCAAACAAATGCAGACTGGGTCAATTCAAAACTCTGATTCATAAACCTCCTTAAAAGCTGGCCTACATGACAAAATCCTCCAGCTGTCATTTGCTGGTGCTTCCAATATCCCTTGGCATCTTGGGATGGCTAGTGGAAACTAGTTCACTGAGAATTGAAAAACTACCGATTTTTCATGATGGTTGTGATATTAAACACATCTCTATAATCAGTGGAAGAATTTTGTTGTAAGTTGCTGCCTCCAGGATTTAAGAACTCATTCACTGAAGCAAAGTTCTTTGTTAATACTTGAGATGCATAGCTGGGCCTTTTTGCATTGTTTGGACCCCGAAAAGCTGTCAGTATATCTTTGGGGGAAAAAAACCCCTATAAAGGATTTGTATTGCCAATCTCCCCTCCTAGTGGTTTCCTTTTTTCTCCAGACCATTTGCTGATCCTTATTTGTAGAAAGCAATTACTGCACTTTCAAACAAACTCCATGAAAGAAATCCTATTTTTTTGTTCTCAAATAGAGATCAAAGAAGAAGGCAAACTTAATTCTCTCTCTTTAAAAAAAAAGCTGTGTATTAAGCTAGGTGATAGACTTGTCAGATCAAATGCTCAAAGTCCTTTCTGAAGAAGGCTGTTTAATGCTTCTAAGAATAGTAATACATTATGGAAAATGCAAACTGTAAGTTATACAGTGGAATGAATTTCATAATTGGCATGTAGTCAGTGGTGGGATTCAGCCAGTTCGCACCACTTTGGGAGAACCGGTTGTTAACTTTCTGAGCAGTTTGGTGAACTGGTTGTTGGAAGAAATCATTAGGGCAGAGATATTGTTAAATTATTTGAATCCCACCACTGCATGTAGTTCCCTAATATCTTACTATGAGTGGAATTGTTTTCAAGGCTGCACTAGTACCTTAATTTTAAAAAACCAGGAAGCTATTTTGGACTGCAGATCCAGATTTGATTTGATTTCATCTTCAAAGAACAAAATTGGTTGGAGTACTTGCAAGTAAAACTCTGAGCAGACCATTAATCTGAAACCTTATTGATTGATGTTTAAAGTTTCCAGATTTATGCTGTTCTGATAGACTGTCTCTGCTCAAAAATTGTTGCGAAATTAACAGCTGACTTGCTGCAGCTGACCAATGTCACATTTCCTGAATTGCCTCCTCTCCCATCAGCAATATTTAGCAGTTGAGTATGATTTACTGTGTTAGGTTGCAAATGTATGAGTAACAGATGCCACAGTACAGATTCCAACCTTAACTACATTTGAAGTTCGCCACCAAATTAGAATTTGATTCCCCCTCCCCCCTAAAAAGGACAGGAATGTAGCAAAGCACAATGGAACATTGAAAAATTTTATCATAGCATACCACTTCTTTAATATGCCAGTTAGAATCTCACAGAAAATATGAACAGTTTATACATCCCCAGGGTTTTTTTGTTCCTAACAACCAAAAATATACACCCATTTCATTATCAGTTTTCAAAATCAACAAGGGACTACCCTAAACATCCTCTTCCCCTGTGTGCAGTTACATTCACATTTCTTACTTCTATTCTTCCTGTCCAGGAATTTTCAGAATGTACATTTCTAACACTGAGGCACCTTGGCATCTTTAGGTTATTATACAGAATCTGTTTTAGGGGGAAGCCAAATGCAGTCTGACAATTAAAAGTACTCATCCAGTAGAACATTATAGAAAAGGCAGTTTGATGACTCTCCATTTCAAACACACAAGGCTACTATTGTGTACAGGTAGTCCTCAACTTACAACCAGAGCCACTAAAACCTGTTTCTGGAATTATAATAACCCCAAAATCCATGGTGATGTGTTTACATTTTGTACATTTGGTAACCATCTTTATGGCCATTTGCAATTAGATGATTGTGATTTGTGACATTTCCCCCCAGTTTCTGGCATTTGCTTCAGGTTTCCAGCAAAAGATGCCCTATTGGGGAAAATGGATTTATTTAACAACCCCTACATTTGCTTAATGATCAACGTGTACGCTTAACAATTGATACAGTTACTTAATAACCAATAACCAAGACTGCTGTCCAAAAAGTTTTAAAAAATTGGAATTTTGTCATGTGATGCCTCAACTTATGGCCTCAACAAGTTATGACCATAATTTGGGGGTCAATTACATAAAATAAGGATTACCTGTACTTCATATGCAGATCCATTTTAAAGTCTGATTTAATTTTAAGTTATCATGACCTATAATATCTTGCCTATATCACTATGATGTATTAACAGTGAAATTATGGAGTAATACACCTTTGGTTCCATAGCCTTCTATTTTTTTATTTATGTATTATTTTTATGAATAACTCAAGGTGACAAATATTCTAATATTTTTTCCTCCTGCTATTTTCACCACAAAAATCAACCCCATGGTTGGGCTGAGAGTGACTGGCCCAAATTTACCCAGCCAACTTTCATGGCTACTCCCATTCTTGTTCCATAACTCATGGGACTCCATAGTGTAGGATGGTATGGAAGGAGCCAAGCAATGAAGGATGTAGGGAGGAGCTATCACTGTTGCTGTTGTTGCTGCAGCATTACCATCTTCTTTTCTGTGGCTACTTTTGAGTCAATTGTCATGTCAGACAATTGACAAAAGTCATTACAGCTGTTCCCCTCAGCTGAATCACTCAGAAGTGGGGTTGAGAAGGGGCTGTAGCATGTGGTAGAAGTGGATTCCTCAGTGACTCTGGTGATTTCCCCAGAATTTTGTTCCTCTTCTCATTCTCTTTTTTCTGCTTGTGAAGGAATGTAGGAGAAAGAGGTTTTCAAGCAGCCAAGGGTGATTGTCTTTGAAGTGTGCTAATCTTTGAATGTTATGCTTGCACACAATAGGAGAAAAGGTGAAAGGACACCTTTACAGAACTTCAAGGATGCTGTTGCCACAGAAGTGAGGAAGATCTAGCTGTATGATAGTTCTGCCTTTTTCCAACCATCATTAATTACTGAAGCCAAGGGGTGTGTGTGGGTGTGTCTGCTCAACTCTAACTGTTAATTTTTCCTAAATTACTACCAAAGTGGGGGGAAATTGTCCCTCTGCATTATTGGTTGTTGTTCAGAGAACAAGGTGAAACATGTACCATGGTGGTTCTAATGCCCACATTTTCATAAGTATACCCAGAGAAGGCTGTGTGTGGGTAAAGGAATTCTGCAGAAGCTTGCCATCTGGAACAGGGAGGCATGCATGCTATCATGCCTAGATTTGTTCCAAGTGTTTATCCAACTGAGCACTTTTAAGATACATTTAATGTTCATAAATACTGCAATATTATAAGAGAATTTTCTATTTGCATTATAATTTAATCAACACAGTGGAAGGTCATAGAAGTATATTGGCCAAAACCCACAACTCTACTTCAGAAGAAGTTGGAGGAGATTCTAGGGAAATATGATCCCAATTAGTGAATGAGAGAAAATGACAAATATGAGATTAAACATTCATGGTCTAAATTAACTCAAGCTAAAGCCCTTCTTTGACAAAATTTTTGCTTTCAACTTTACAGTCATTTACTTCAAACACAGTTTTAGCTCTTTAGGATGCATTTCTAGGCAACAAATTACTGTTAAGATTTGCAGCTTGAAGTCAAAAGCCTCCACTAACAACACAACTGTTGATGGTCCTGATAAATACCAGAAATATAGAAACTGATTCCCTACCTCCTTATAATTTAGCCATACACATTTCTTAATTTAGTTTATTTTATTCAAAGCACCAAATTGCTATTTAACTTACTAACAGAAGTGAACCCAACATTTCACTCCAATCTTTCTTTGATCAGTGTTTCTTCCTGTACGGAGTTAAGCTGAGCAGTCATGAAGTATATATTGGAAGTTTTTCATGTTTTTATTCTATATTGTAAATATATTATTAAATCATTGTTGATTAAATAAATGTCTCCCATTTCACAAAAAACAAACACCATCTTGGCTATAGAGAAAAAAAGGGAACATGAAGGTAGCTATTTCTTGGAGCCAACCTATGGAAAGCAAGCTAAAGATAGTATGGATAACTTAAGTAATTTCAAATAAGGTGGTCTAGAACAGGGGTGTCAAACTTGTGTCATCACATGACATATTGGAACTTTTTTCCCCTTCACTAAACCTGGCGGGAGTGGGGCTAGCACATGACACATCTGGCCTGTGGGCTGCGATTTTGACACCCCAGTCCACAGGCTTTATATGTCCAGTGATATTTAAAAAACAAACAAACAAAAGTCTTTGATTTTTTTTAATAATTACACTTATATGCCACCCTTCTCTGAAGACTCAGGGCGGCTTACAATTTTTGGGACACAACCCAATGGGCTCAGCAATAGCCTTCATTCCATTGTATATGCCTGCTTATTACTAAGCGGCATTTTTACAAAGTCAGCTTATTGCCCCCAACAATCTTGGGTCCTCACTTTACCTACCCCAAGACGATGGAAGGCTGAGTTAACCTTGAGCCTGGTGGGATTTGAGCCTGCAGTAATTGCAGGCAGCTGGAATTAAGTGCTAGGTGTTTAACAGCCTGCACCACCAAGGCTCTTTAAGCAATGATATACAGGCCTGTCAAACTGGTGGCCCATGGCAGGATGTGTCATGTGCAGGCCACACCCACCCTGGCTCCACAAAGGCAAAAAAGTCATGATACGTCACAATACATCATGTCATGTGGTCAAGTTTGAGACCTGTGACATAGACCATAAAATGGAACCTTGCTAAAAGAAAGAGGCATATATTAGAATTGGTAATAAGTATTCTTATTTTGGGGGGGGAAGGGGGCAATGCAAATGTTATTTCAGTTCTGTGACCTGCTTTATCTATATACTGCTAAAACTCTCATTGTCCTGACTTCTAACTGGGCAAAATGGTACATCATAAGGTAACAAATTTTGAATGAAGATACTAACTTACGTTCCTAACTCAAAAGGCCTAATGTAAAGATTGTGCCAAAATTCAGACCCATTATTCCCAAGGGAAATAAATTTGGAAAGTTGTGCTTCAGTGCTAATGGCTGCTGTTGTGCAGCTGGGCTGCTGCTTCAGTCAAGTGGTCTTCATTTTTAATCTTTGTGACAATTTCTCAGTCAGCCTAGCAGTCTCTTTCTCTTTTCATGACAATTTCTCATCCAGCAACAGCCTGTCTGAAGGGAAGGGAAAGTTTCTAATGCATAAGAAAACTCAATAGGGAAGACAGCAGGAACTCAGAAGTCACTCCTGGTCCCACTGCTTTTTTTCCTGCCTTTGGTCATTCTATTTCTCTGTTTAGGTAAGGAAATATTTCTGAAACAATCACCCAAGAGGACATGTCTAGTGAACATATGAAACATATGCACCTGAGATTTCAGATTCTTTCTGGCCTTGCTTCATTAACTGATGTCAATTAATTAATTTTCAAACTCTTCCCTAGACCAGGTGCTCAGCATTCTTTTAGTTGGTGATGACAACAACTTTAACTATATACACATGAAGATTTTTTCCCCTCTATCATTCAGTTTTGAGCCTCTTGTGGCCTGGAATAATGTTACACTAAGAATGCTGACTATCACTGCAAATATACTGTTCATGGAGTAGTTTTATCCTAGGCATTCAAAGTACTTAATAGTCATTACATCCAAACTGACCAAGACAAGGTAAGCAGTATTATTACTCCCAATTTCAGATGGATGGCTGAGAGATTTTGGGAAATCTAATTAAGAACTAACTGTGAATAGGAATATAATTTTAACCATTAAACTACTTTATCTCTTTATCTTTTATTTATCTTTATAACTTCCTTTCTTAAAGAGAATCACAGAATGTAGTAACAATTGAAAAGGATCAGAATTTTATATTGTGCCATTTTATAATTGTGCCATTCAGTGAAAATATATTTTTTATATTTCTGGAAGATCATGAAAGCACAAAACCACACACACAAAGAACTGAAGAATCATTGATAAATGTATATCTTTTATAAACATTTTTCAGTAAAAAATGGACAATTTGTTCTGGATTTTCGTTTAAAAAATCCAGAACAAGGAGTCCAGAATAAAGGGAAAAATACAAAATATTGGAAAAAGGTGTTGACATATGTGAAAATATACAAAGATGATAGTGGAGAAATTTTTGTTAATTAGTAATTTCATGAGGATCATTCAATATGTGGATATCACCACCATTTTTGTAACTGACATTAAAATGTACTAACTATGACAACACAGATTGTGGGTAAGAGAAAGAAAGGTTCTCACGCCACAGCAGTCATTGGGGGAGAACAACTTTCTTCCTCCACAAGAAATAAGTATTGTTAATAATCTTTGTGTAATCTCTTCTTGTCATCTTTTAACAGTCTTCCACTCCATCATCTTTTCTGAATTTATTTTGATAATTTATCAAATAATTTGTTAACCATTCCATAAGATTAATTTCACATTATTAGATAAATGGTGCCCCATATCAAAATATTTCATATCTGATTTGGAAACTTGGCATGGCTGGCTTTCTGGTGTTATATGGTAGTGGTGGTGAGAGGTGAATCAATCACTGAATATGATCAGTATGTGTACATTGTGTAACTCTTCCATTAGGAAAATAGTCTAATTGCAAGTGTTAGTAATATCACTAAAGAAACAGAAGTTTGCTAAAAAAACAAAAGCAATCTGGTGAACTGAGTCAGCAAAAATCCCAAATGCAGTCATCTCCAAAACATGTCTTACAAGGCAATATTAAGAATCAATAATTGAAACCAGGCAGCATATAATTGCTATCAACAATAAAAAAAGTGTGAGAAAAGTGCTTTAAATTGTTTTGTTTTATTTTAATGTCTGAATATGTAAAAAATTATGATCTGGGATTAAGAACAGAGGACTAACACAGCACATGGCACAATATAGGAAATGAAACTCATCAGGAAATCAAGCCCATTCAGCTGTCCATCTGCATTGAAAGACAAAGCTCACTCTTTTGAAGATGGCAAAGTCCACATTTTGGATAGAGGGGATCACTGATTTGAAAGAGGGGTAAAAGAATCCATGTATGTTAAAATTGAACAGCCACCCCTCAACAGAGGGGGATGAAAAAGACACCATCTACTCTCAGTCTACAACACAGCCTGTCATGCCCTGGTGGAGACTGACTCTGAGGAAGAGGAGGAACAGCCGACAGGGAGTGGAAGTGTGCTCCAGAGGTTGTGGAGGAGGCTGGGGAAGGGCAGAGGCTGGCCGAGCAGTCAGAGGAGGACCCAGGCCCATCCCCTATCCATCCTAGGGCATGCAGGGAGGAGAGGGATAAGGGAGAGATGTGGTCTCCTCGGGAGGAGAGGGCCTTGATCCTCTTCATGGGTTGCAGGTGTGACAACTGAATAAGAGTTTGGATCTGTGAACTGGCAAACACTGGAAACAAAGCATGTAAATATTTCTAATTTATAGTTCCTCTCTGAGTTCGGAGTCCTTCCCAGTGTGGGTTACCTATGGACATCCTCCAGCCCTTATCTTGCTTGGGTTGTGTTGCTTTTTTCCCTTTTCATGTAACTGTTTGTGTGGAGGTTTTTTTTTTTTGCTTCCGAGCTTGGAAGCAAAGTAAAGGAATAAAAGGGGCTTCACCTGTTTTCTGTGACTGTGTTTGTTTTGTATCCCACCCTGGGTCATCACACAGCCCTTCCAACAGTTTGAAGACCAATTGCACTCTGATTCAGGTGACACAGAGGGCCCAGATAAACTCCCAAGTGGCCTCAAAGTGCTAATGACCAGATGACTGCAAAGAAATACAATCCTTCCATTCCCCACCCCAATCATCCTGTCAGTACCTATCCTTCCATCCCCCCACCATCACAATTGATGAAGCCTCTTGGATGAGAAACAAAATGTGCTGGTGTTGACCTATAAAGCCCTTCATGGCTTTGGATCGGAGTATTTGGGGGAGACCCTGCTGCCAATAACGGCTTCCCGACACCCTGTGTGCTCCCACCGGCAGGGCCTCCCTGGGGTGCCGTCAGCCAGGCAATGTCGGCTGGCAACCCCCAGGAGTAGGGTCCTTCTCTGTGGGAGCACCCACCCTATGGAACCAGCTGCCCCTGGAGCTCCGATCTTTCCTCTGTGGCCTAAAAACATGGCTGTTTCAACTTGCCTACCCGGACTGATGGGGGGTTAGTTGTAGTTTTAATTCTAAAGGTCTTGTGAGATTTCTGGTTTAATAGTTTTTTTAATATTTGTATTGTACTGCTTTTATTATTGTAAGCCTCCCTGAGTCCTCAGGGAGATAGGGTGGCATAGAAATCTTATAAATAAATAAATAAATAAAAATAAAATGTTTTCTTCTTCAAGGAAAAAAACAGTCCAGGGGCCTTTGAAAAAGTACCTTTGAGACAACTGTGACCTGAATGACAGAGAATTTCCACAGATAAATTGACTACCAACAACTTCTCATCTAAATTTTGATTCAAATTCTGAAAGGAAAAAAAATAAGAATCTATTCAGAAAATAGATGCATTATAGAAAGGCCAAGTTCACTGGAGAAGACTCTAATGCTGTCAAAGGACAGAGGAGATAGAGAAGAGGGCCACCAGTAGGAGAATGGATGGATTGTATTATTGAGTGCACCATTGGGAGATTCAAAAAACGGTCTCATGGATAGATCATCTTAGAGAAGATCTGATTGCTAGGAGTAACAAACAACTTGCTAGCATTTATTTATTTATTTGATTTGTCAATCGCTTACAAGATAATAGATATAAGTATAAACATGAGTAAGAATACAGGAAATAGATACAAATAAATGGGGACAATAGGACAGGGCGGTAGGCATGATGGTGCACTTATGCATACCCCTTACAGACCTCTTAGGAATGGGGTGAGGTCAATAGTGGCTAGTTTGAGGTTAAAGGAGTGGGGATTAGAGGATGTAACAACGGAGTCAGGTAGTGCATTCCATGCATTGACCACTCTGTTGCTGAAGTTGTACCTTCTGCAATCAAGTCTGAAGCAGTTTACATTGAGTTTGTATCTGTTGTGTGCTCTTGTATCGTTGTGGTTGAAGCTGAAGTAGTCATTGACTGGTAGGACATTGTATCAGATAATTTTGTGTGCTATGCTTAAGTCTAACCGTAGGTGACATAGTTCAAGGTTGTCCAAGCCCCAAATCTCAAGCCTGCTGATATAGGGTATTCTGTTGTGAGCAGAGGAGTGTAGCACTCTTCTCGAGAAATACATCTGAACTTGCTCCATATAATCATGTAATCAGACATGAAAGGAAGTCTATATAATAGTAGCCTTAGATTCAGAAAATTTGACTTCTTTTTATTGGCTAACTGGTATAAATGTGGACAGGCTTATCCTGTCCAATAGTGTTTCTAAGGGATGATGCTCATCACTGTTTTTTAGCTGTGGGAGCCATGACTGTATGCAGAGATGCATGAAACTCTGTTACCTTCCCACCAAAGTGATTCCTATTTATCTATTCATATTTGCATGGTTTCAAACTGCTAGGCAGGCAGGAGATGGGGCAAGTAACAGGAACTCACTCTACTGCGCAGCGCTTGAGTTTGAATCCAGGATGTCAGTTTTCCAGCTGAGAAGTTCAGGGTCTTTAACCACTAGCTGGCGCTGTCCAACATTTCAGCCACTGACGGCACTTTATTATTCCCGCCAGTGGCTGGACCAATGAGTGGAGTCTGACGTCAGACTCCACTCTGCATACAATGTGCATGTATATTAATGAGGTGTCATTGAATATTTAACAGACAATGTGATGGTAATATTTAATTCCCTACTGATTTAATTCCCTACTGCCAGACCCTAAACTTGCCTGTAAAACTACACATTATTCATCACTGCATTATATATGCATGCCATATATGTTTGCATGTTTTCAGTTGTCTACAGTCCCCTATAATGAGATGAGATACAAGTAAAGATTTTTTTAAAAAAAATATCATTCATTTTGGCTGGAATTATCTAAATTGCATACTGTATTTTAAAAAACAAAACAAAACAAAACTTCCTAAGGCTACCAGTTTGAGAAATAAATATCAACATGAAAGTGGAAATCAATGGAAGCTGAGTTCATGAAACTTTCTGCCTCCCAAATTTATAATCCTGTGCACCATAAAGATTTTCAATGATAGTTATAGTGACAGCTTCCTAGTCAAAATCAAACTAATAGGCATTCAACCAATACTTGCAATGAATATCTTGGGACTGATTTAGCAAAAACTGAATAGAAAACATTTTCAGGAAGGGCCAAATTTGTCATAATAGTTACAGCAGCCCTTTTGGCATTCTAACAAACCAAGCAACCAGAGGCAGCAGAACACAAATTTGTGACAACTCAGAAAAGCATACAGAAAAACAGTCTTTGAAATATGTCAGCCCTCCCAGGTAATCTAGACAGGAAACAGGATTAGATGAACCAACTCTACTTTATTGTAAGGTTACATTAGCAGAATATTTTATGTACAAAAGTACATATTTCCTGCTGCCACTTTTGACTGCTTGATTCTTTAGGGCAGTCCCCCTTAAATATATTTCTGTAATCTCCAAGTCATTAGGGCTCCTGCCTTTCTTATCTGAATGTTTCTTAGGCAGCATCTATTTCTCTGGTTCCCCTAAAGCACACACACATATTAGAAAAGGTTTGGAAATTTAAGTTATGACAGAACACTGTATGCATTCAGTCTAACTTCTCTACAGACTCTTGAGAAGCTTTAGGATGTTTTTGAAAAAAATAGTCTGGAAGCTGTAGTGTTGTCTTTTCTCAGCCCTGCCATGCTTGTCTGTCCAAAAATGTACCCGCATTAGTTTGCATTTAGCATATCATAGCTTACAGAAGTTTCAAAAATATTCTTGAATATCCTTTAAATTAAATCAAATCTCACACAGATAAATAAAATACTGCATCTTCAAACCTTGAACATTTGAATCGAATCAGGGTTAATTTGTGCTGTTCCTAGTTATTGATCACTGATCAAGGAGCCGTGGTGGCACAGTGGTTAGAATGCAGTACTGCAGGCTACTTCTAATGACTGCCAGCTGCCTGCAGTTTAGCAGTTCAAATCTCACTAGGCTCATGGTTGACTCAGCCTTCCATCCTTCCAAGGTGTGTAAAATGAGGATCCAAATTGTTGGGGGCAATATGCTGATTTTGTAAATCACGTAGGGAGGGCTATAAAGCACCATGAAGTGGTATATAAGTCTAAGTGCTATCAAATACTGTAGCTATTGAAGTAAGTATCAACTCACTTAAGAATTGTAAGCCTTTGCTTAAATGCTGGTGTATGTCTCTGTGTTGATTGAGAAGTGATCCTCATTCCTTTGCTGGCATTGATCTATTATATCAAATTCAGTGTCCCCACCATTTTAGGAATTAATACTAAAGTTATTGAAAAATTTTCTGCTACTAAGTTTATTAAGATTTCATCTATTTATTGAAGTTGTTACTGATTTTTGCATGTTTGTTTTATATCAGTCTGTTTAATTTATAAATTTTTAACAGATTTCTATATGTTCCATGAAAATGTGCTTGTTGATTTAATATATATATATGTTTTCGTAGATTTTCATGGGTAAAGGTATGTAAGTCTTGGTGTATTCGGGTCTTGTCCCATGTAAGATTGAGAGTATCTTGGCAACGTTTCGACGAAATCTCATCTGTCATCTTCAGGCTGGTGTCTTCAGCTTCGTTCTTCTGGGAGAAGTGTGTGATAGTGGCTGTTTTTATTTATTTATTTATTTATTTATTTATTTATTTATTTATTTATTAATGGGACTTATATGCCGCCCCATCTCCGAAGACTGGCAATAAAACAACCACAACAATAAATAATTTAAAAGCAGATTAAACTAAATAAGCCCCATTACAATTACAAATGCGACCCATAAAAATTATCCTTAAAACTATCCCATAAAACCATCCTGTCCCAGAAAATCACAACCCGGATTGGTTAAACAACCAGGTCTTCAAGTCATGGCGGAAGGTGCGGAGGTCAGAGGCCAGACAGAGCTCCAGGAAGTTGGTTCCAGAGGTCTGGGGCGCTATAGAATATCGTCGTCGGGACCGCCGGCTGGCATTGGCCAGCCGGCGGGACCCTATCCTGCCTATGTGTCGCACAGGCGGTTGGCATTCGATGTCGGCAGGAGCGCTCCCTTAAATATTGGGGACCCATGTCATGACGGACTTTGTATGTTAACACTAAGACCTTGAATCTCACCGGGCGCAACCGGCAGCCAATGAAGGCAGGAGGGGGTAACATGGGAGAACCAGGAAACTCCCATCACCACGCCGCCACATTCTGCACCAGCTGCAATCTCCGGATGGTATGCGAGGGCAGTCCTAAATAGAGAGCATTGCAGCAGTCGAGTCTGGAGGTAACAAGGGCGTAGGACATCTCGGTCCAGAAAAGGGTGCAGCTGGCGACGAGCTGGGCAAAGGCCCCCCTGACGACAGCCCCCACCTGCTCCTCCAACTGGAGCCAAACGTCCAGGAGGACCCCCAGATTCTGCGCCCTATCCACAGGGGGTAATACCACTCCCTATGGCCAAAGATGGACACTCCAAACTGGGCCGAGATGCCGGTATGCACAGCCACTCAGTCTTGGCGGGTTGAGACGAAGCATGTTTCCATTCATCCAGATCCGTACCGCATCCAGACACTGAGTCATCAGGAGAGGGCATCACCGATCTGGTTCGGGTGAAATGTACAGCTGAGTATCATCAGCGTACTGATGGAAACTCACCCCAAAACCATGGATGATCTCACCCAGCGGCTTCATGTAGATGTTAAATAGCAAGGGGGAGAGGACCGACCCCTGAGGGACCCCACAAGAGAGCACCCTCGAGGTAGACCTCTGCCCCACCTCCAACACCGACTGCGATCACCCCGAGAGGTAGGAGGTGAACCACCGAAGCACAGTGCCCCCTATACCCAACCCAATCCCTTTTAAACTGCCAGAGTTGGCTGTGTTGTTACTTCTTGATTGGTTGATGGAGTTGATGTATGCAGATTGGTTGGCTTTTTCATAAGACCCTGTGTGGCTGAGGTACTGGCTGTGTGTCTCTCAGCCTTTTGTGTTGTAACGACCTGGGTAATGGGCTGTGTATTGACCTTCTGAGTTCTATTGTTGTGACATCCTGGGTCTTGTGCTGTAATCTCCTGGGTCATTGTCTGTGTTGCAACCTCCTGATGCTTTCTGAGTCTCCTGAGTTCTGTGATGTAGTATCCTGGGTGGAAAGCTGTGATGTGACATTCCGGGCCTTGGCTTGGCTCCGAGTTTGAGGTCTGGCTATGTGTTTATAGTGTGTGTCAGTTTGCTTAGTTTGGGGGTTGGAAACACAATCACCAACCTAATCCTAAGGGAGACTCCTCCCAAAAACCAAGACACAGAACAGGACAATGGCATCGCCCTCCTCCCTTACATCAAAGGCACCACAGATAAAATCAGCAAAATTTCCAAAAACACAATATCAGGACAGCCTTTGGCACTGACCAAAAAATACCCAACATCTTAAGAAACCCCAAAGATAAGATCCAGCTAGAAAACCAAGGAGTTTATGAAATATCGTGCAAAATTTGCCCAGCCACATACATTGGACAAACCAACAGGAGAATAAATGCATGCACCGCAGAACACAAGAATGAAGTCAGAAAAGAAGAAAAAACTTCCTCCCTTTTCCAGCACCTTAAAGCCACAGGACATGAAATTGATTTTGAGGGATCTCCAATATCTCCAATACTGAACACTTCAACAAGAGAATAATTAGGGAAGCCATCGAAATAGAGAAACACCCCCATAACATGAATAAATGGGATGATACTTCCCGCCTACCAGACATCTGGAAACTAGCCCTAATCAACAAATGAGTCCCAGCCACGAAAACCAACACCGGACCCAAAATAACACATGATGCCACCACCAATCTCCTTCACCAGACTCAAACCCAAGCCCACCCCACAGACGAAAGGCAACCACCATCCAGAAACCAGACCATGGCTGCAACACCAGCTGCTACACCCCGCTCTGACCCCCAAACTAAGCAAACTGACACACACTATAAAAACATAGCCAGACCTCAAACTCAGAGCCAAACCAAGGCCTGGAATGTCATATCACAGCCTTCCACCCAGGATACTACATCACAGAACTCAGGACATTACAACACAAAACATCAGGAGGTTGCAACACAGACAACGACCCAGGAGATTACAGCACAAGACCCAGGATGTCACAACAATAGAACTCAGAAGGTCATCACACAGCCCATTACCCAGGTCGTTACAACACAAAAGGCTGAGAGACACACAGCCAGTACCTCAGCCACACAGGATCTTATGAAAAAGCCAACCAATCTGCATGCATCAACTCCATCAACCAATCAAGAAGTAACAACACAGCCAACTCTGGCAGTTTAAAAGGGAAAAACAGCCACTATCACACACTTCTCCCAGAAGAACGAAGCTGAAGACACCAGCCTGAAGATGACGGATGAGATTTCATCAAACGTTGCCAAGATTCTCAATCTTACATGGGACAAGACCCGAATACACCAAGACCTACATATATATATATATATATATATATATATATATATATATATATATATATAATTTCTTATGTTGCGTATCCTGAACTTGAGTGGAAGACTTTTAAACATCATCCTTACTATTAACATTACATGCAATTGTAACTTAGATGCATGCAATAAATATTTGCTCACTGAAATATTTGTTTTTTACGGATGCCTGATTGTTTGTGTGCCACATCAGCTAAAGCTATGATATCTAGGCATTACGAACAAATTTATTTGGTTTTGGAGTTATTTGAAACTTTTTATTTACTTTTACTTTTAGGTAATAACCTCATTTCTTCTAGCAGCTGACAAGGAATCCCTTTAAGCCATAGCCCAGGATAATTTTGATGCAAAAGACCTGTAATTTTTCTCCTTATTTTCATATCTAAGTACTATGATTGAGAGTGTAATCACAGTAGAGCACATGCAAATTATAGGCCTGATTTCCATGCTTTAGATCTTTTTGCAGCCATTCTGCATTGGCTAAGCCACAATGATGTAAACTGGGAATCACCATTAGCTCATCGGGTTTGTGGTGCAACAATATCTACTTTTCTTGCTCAATATTAGGGCGTTCTCTCTATTTTTTTGTCACGAGAGGAGAAAGGAAGATGATATTTACAAAAATGAATCAGTGGATGATTTTGAAATGACCAATTGACTTAAAAACTTTCAAAAATGCTGCCTTTCAAAGAATGTGGAAACAAGCAGCCCGCTTCCTTAACCTTCACTTTAGTTAAACCATCCTTTAATCTGAGTTCCTTTACAGATGTAACAAGAAAAAGTTGACTTCTGGGAGCTTAATAAAATAAAAGTGTTGTAGAGGATAATTACAGATTTACAGAGTTGGAAGGGACCTTGTAGGTCATCTAGTTCAACCCCCCACCCCACCCAAGCAGGAGATCCTACACTATTTCTGACAAATAGCCATCCAATCTTTTCTTGGAAGTCTCAAGTGATGAAACTCCCACAACTTCCAAGGGCAAGCTGTTCCATTGGTTGATTGTTCTCACTGTCAGAAAATTTTCCTTATTTCCAGGTTGAATCTCTCCTTGTTCAGTTTCCATCCATTAATCTTTGTCTGGCCTTCAGGTGCTTTGGAAAATAGCTTGACCTCCCCCTCTTCTCTGTGGCAGCCCCTCAAATATTGGAAGACTGTTATCATGTCTCCCCTGGTCCTTCTCTTCACTAGACTAGCCATGCCCAGTTCCTGTAACCGTTCTTCATATGTTTTAGTCTCCAGTTCCCTAATTATCCTGGTTGCTCTTCTCTGTACTTTTTCTAGAGTCTCAACATCTTTTTTACAATGTGGTGACCAAAACAGGATGCAGTACTCTAGGTGTGGTCTTACTAAGGCTTTATAGAGTGTATTAGTATCTCACAGTGATCAGGGCAAAAAAATGAAATAGATGGGGTAAGAATGTTGATTTTTTTTGTGGTTGATTGGGGAGAAGACTTTTGGATTTTTTTTTTTAAATTAAGAAGACTAGTTACTGTAATGCTTGCATAAGAGCATACAGTTTTCCATTCCAAAGTGACAAGTAACCAAAAAAAATTTTAAAAAAAACTATAAATACTCCATTCATTTTGCCCAGATAAGTGCTGGATGAACAGTTCCTGAGCCTTTTAATGTTCTAAACTTTGGTATACTTTATGGCTTTAGATGGCAATCCACCAACAAAAAAGGAGAAAAGATCACACAAATACAGTTTTTATAATAAAACTTAGAAATATTTATTAGAATCAAAATAAAAAGGTAATACATCTTAGCATACTAGACAGGATGCTAACAATATAAGTTGCCTTCCTAATTCTTGGTTAGTTCAGATGCTGCTTATTGTTCAGCAGCTTAAAATCCTTTGCTTTGCCTTCTTGTTATTTGATACCAGACTTGGACTTAACAACTCTTAAAATAAATGGTTATTCTCTATGGAGTAAGTCACATAATCATTCTACTACATTTGTTGGAATCTTAGAGACTAATTTTGCAAGATGGGAAAGGGATAATTTGAACTGCAGCATTAACTTTAGACATGGTATTAATATTTTACTGTGTATTTTAAAAAGGGACCATATCATTGTCTTTAATAGGGAACATACATAGTGTGTGTTGATACACTTGTAGCCAAACCATAGCCAAGAGAAAGGAGCTATTAGCCAAGCATCATAGAACTGAAAAGATTCATTGTAGTCACTGAGTTCAACCTGAGTTCTCAATGCAGGAATCTACATATTCATGACAGATGGCTATCCAGCCTTTTTCTGAACACAATAAATGAAGAATGTATTGCCTTCTTATTGAAATATAAAAATACTGAAATGACTTTTGATCAGTCAATCCTATGATTGACTAAAGTCTAGAGGATCTTGTTAATCTGTCTATATATTCAAATTGTACAAAGATGCTGAGCCCAGCTTTGTTCTTCAAACCAAAATCTTTATTGTACAAGCAGCTTAATTCAAATAAATTTACAGAAAGACTTTTACCAGTTTTTGTGCCTTCTTTTGGTTTCTCTTCTCTCAGGTCTTACTTGGTTTCTCTGCCTATGCAGTTAGGTTTTCAAAGTCCTTTAACTTAAGAACAAACCCTATAGAAACTTAGACCTCTTTAAGAGTTTAAACTGTTCAAGGCTTTTCCCTCTCTCTGTCTCCTTTTCTCTTCTGGCAAGAGGTTCCTCCACCCCAAGCTTCTGAGGTACTCAATTAGAGCAGGCAAGGAGAACAATGGACCCCAATAGACACACACACTCAGACTCTCTGTGTGTGGCTCAGTGTGACTCTGCTGAGGTGACTCTCTGAGGTAAATTGCCTATTGGGCTGCCCCTTATATACCAAGGGGCGTGGCTTGTGATGCCACTCCAGGGTATCTGCTGTTACCCTGCCATTGGTGGATTTGGTTTTGCCTTCAAATCCCCACAAGTTGTAAACTGCATAGCAACACCAGAAAGTTCCAATTTCTGACACTTCTTTTGTAATCTCAAGTGATAATCAGGGTCTATAGCAGTATGAAATAGATCAAAAGCTTAAAATTGAAGGTGAAAAAAAATCCAGTGAATTATGAGCATGCTTATTCGTGTTGAGTGACATGATGCTGGGTGGGTCAAACAACTCTATGGGTTTATGAAATAGAGTACCCTGACATAGTTGACTATGGCTATTTAGAGGGGTAAGAAATAGGGAATGTGTATTGCATCATTTTTATACAAATCTCAGTACTCATACTCAACAAATATTTGTAAAACAAAATAGGCAAGCAATGAAAAACACTAGAGAGAATACGGGTGAAAGAACAGAAAAAAAATAACAGAAATAACATAATTCAGAAAAAAAAACAGGAAAACAATAGTGAAGCCAAATCAACAAGTGTAAAATCTTTGAGGGTGGCAAAGAAAGGATAGAGAAGAGAAAACATGACCTCGTGGTTAAGACATTAGGCTTGCTGCCCCGAAGGCTATTAATTCAAGATTCAAGCACCACATGACAGGGTTAGCTCCTGTTTTTGTCCCATCTCTGCCAATCTAGTAGTTTGAAAGTATGCAAAAGCAAGTAGATAAATAGGTACCACTTCAGAGGGAAGGTAATTGTGCTTCAGGCTATGATCATGCTGACCACATGATCATGGAAGTGTCTTCGGACAACACTGTCTCCTTGGCTAGGAAACAGAGATGAGCACTGCCTCCTAGAGTCAGACATGATTGGACAGGGAAACTTTACCTTTAAAACAGATCACTGCCAAACAGAGAGAATTCAACTTGTGAAATTTACCTGCTCATTTCCCTATTTATGTAGCCATTGTGGAACAATCATATGAATCACTGCTTGTTGATGTATTCTGATTAACTTTTAAATGGATTGACACAGATGCAGTTGAAATGACTGAAGATGTGCCAATCTCTTAGTTTTCTTTTCCCCCTATGGTATGTAGAAATATGGTCTAGAGAAAAGAGGAAGCAAGAAGAAATGGGTGGGGATAAAGCCAAGTGGCAGTGACTAATAATAGTATTAACTAGTGAAATATGATGATCCATTTCAAAGAAGCCAAAAAATCATTGCACTTCCACTAAATCATCTTTTCAGAATAGGAAAGGTTTACCGTAGAAACTCTTGATGAAAGGAGAATAACAATAATAAAACTAGAGGAAATCTACAATTCTTTTTCCTATTTGGTTTTTATTTAAATTGGTTTATATAGAAATGAGAGTTGGTCCAGCTTTCTGCTCTTTGCTAATTACCTCTGTTGCCTATGAACCTATCATTTGTATCTGTATATATTTTGGCACGAAAGAAAGCTTCACAATGTACTTTTTTAAAGATTTCAAAAGGGAAGTTGTTTAAGGGAGAAAAAGATGCAGAACTCATGATTCTTTATAAGGAAAATATAAGAAAAAAAATAAGAAAAGAAAATGAGTGAAATTTTTTATTCTTTTAGAGGAAGTCTGCTCTGTTTTTAACTTATCCTTCCTTGAGGGAGCTGGGTGGTGTAGAAACATGAAGAAGCAAAATTGCTTGGCCATTAAGAGACCAGATGTTGAAAACCTGTCTGTCTGTCTGTCTGTCTGTCTATCTATCTATCTATCTATCTATCTATCTATCTATCTATCTATCATCTATCTATCTATCTATCTATCTATCTATCTATCTATCTATCATATATCTCATTATCATCATTCTAGCCATTGTCGATCCACTGCAGGATAGAAAGAGAGAGAGAGATGATAGATAGATAAAGATAGATAGATAGATAGATAGATAGATAGATAGATAGATGATGGACAGATAGATGAGATACATATACATACATACATACATACATACATACATACATACATACATATGTACGTATGTATATGTATATCATCCGTCCGTCCATCATCCATCTATCTATCTATCTATCTATCTATCTATCTATCTATCTATCTATCTATCTATCTATCCCTTTTACCAGAATATGAGTTGAACATAAGAACACAAAGGCAGATCATACTTCAGAGTATCAAAGCAAGACTGATATTTTTTTTTAATTCTGATCAATAGTTATTCTGGCAGTCTGACCTGCAAAGAGTAGCAAGTAAACATTTTCACAAACTGGAAACAAATATTAATTTCTGTTGGTCACAGTGTGGTTGCTATTGTAGTGGTGGATAATCTTCCTGAGTTCCAAAATATATATATTTCCTATGTAGTATAATTCTCAAAAGTACAAATGAGACATTCTATAAAAGCAGCAGTACTATAGTTGTGCTTTATTATGTAACCAATGTGATTTGCTCTTGAATTTTTTTTCAGTGATTCTGAGTACCAGTTCAGTAATTTATAATCACTTTTCTTAATTCTAGTAAATTGAAAGCAGATGTTTTATATGCATCGCACTAGCTTAAGGCACTGTATCCTTACTAGTGTTTTCAGAACTATAGTTCTTACATAGAAGCAAAATTGCTCGGCCACTAAGAGACCAGATTTTGATTAAATTTGGTTTTAAAACTTTTTTTAAAAAATAGTATGTGGTTAATCCTGTTTTAACTTCTGCAGAAGAATCAATTTATTATCAAACTGATTAGGAAATGGAAATAGTTCCATTTTTTAATGTTCATTGTGAGTAGAAGTTTCTTTACTTCTTGGGATGCGTTCATGGAAATGCTATGTCTTGTTTCAGAGGTGTTCCTGGGTTAGGGTGAATAAAGTCAATAAGGCAGCCATCACACGCACACACACACACACACACACACACACAGAGGCAGCATTTTGATTATATCATGTAAGCCATTATTTTGACATTTTTGAACATGCCCCGTAGACATTCTTTTTTCGGTTCTTCAAAATATTAAATTGTTTTAAATACTCCGATTAACAGAGTTTGTTGGCTATTAAGAATTATTGTACGGTTGTTCATATTATTATATGTACAAAACTAAGGATAATTGTTAGTACATGCCACCGTTATTTGCTGTGAGTTATGGTATCTGTATTTTCGCAAGATGGGCTGACTAATTTTAAAGGACTGATTCAATTTGATGAATCGCCAATCCAGTCATGCCCACTGAAGTATATTAGATCAAAGATCAGCTGTGGAACAGCTAATTGACTCAGGTGGTATTAGAAGTTTTCAAAGCCTTTCAAAGCACATTGCAGATTTGATGGCTTTCCTGCTATTTATGGTATTATTACACATAATATACAATATAGCCACTTTTGAAGAAAGTGGAAGAGGGGAGATATGTTGAGTGTTGTGATAGGCTCTCTAGTGCCAATAGAAGTAGCTAGGCAATATATTTTATTTGCTGTTTAAACTTTCCGCTTATCCAAGGTCTGTTAGGCTGGCCAAGTTTAAAATGGCTTTGGACTATGTTTCTCAACTCTCAGATTTGTTAAAGGGCCAGCCACAATTCTTAATTTTGTTCTCTCTTGTGCAAATATAATCTGTTACACCTCTGTACTGACCCTGCCTGCACAGGTAGGATTTCAACTTAGCCTTTTGAATATAGATTTAAACTGACCACTCCAGGATATGCTGTGGAGTTAAAGTTTATTTTTAAATTCTACGTGACCAGGGCAAGTTTAAATCTCAACAGGGACTGACCAAGTGCCAATATAATACTTAAAAAGCATTGGCATAAATATTTACTTTTAAGAAATAAAAATTCTGACAACTACAAATGTTATTTGTTCTGTGTGAGTCTGTTTCTCTGTGACCTGCCACAAATCTGTTACCACTTCCATGGCACTAAATCTTGTGTCAGTCTGTTTTCACAGCCACTCTGAAAGTGTTACTAGCAAGCCACAGTTCTTATAAAACCAGTCCTGCAAAGATCCCTTTCCAGGACAGGTCTTGCCAACATTTATGCTAACCATAGAAACTGTTAAGTTTGCATGAAGAGTCAGATGCAAAGAGCTTCAGTGAAGAGTTTATTTAGTGACTACGGCTCGAATGGACCCAACTTGGCTGGGCTACGGCTGCTTCTTATAGCCAGCAGCCGTAGTTGCCAGCCAATCAGAGTGCAGGGTTTTCCCGCACTTTTTAAACCAATCCTATTTGACATTTTACAAGAACAATTCAAACTAAACCAATAACATTCAAACCTACATACATAACAGAAGCCATGGTGGCACAGTAGTTAGAAAGCAGTATTGCAGGCTAACTCTTCCCACATTCTGGAGTTCGATCCTGACCAGCTCAAGGTTGACTCAGCCTTCTATTTTTCCGAGGTCGGTAAAATGAGTACCCTGATTGTTGGGGACAATATGCTGACATTGCAAACCATTCAGAGAGTGCTGGAAAGCATTGTTGAGTGATATATAAATCTAAGTGCTATTTTTAAAAATTCATATTTATATCCTGCCCTTCTCCGGAGACTCAGGGTGGCTTACAATTTTTGGGATACAAACCCAATGCACTCAGCAATAGCCTTCATTCCATTGTATATGCCTGCTTATTACTAAGTGGCATTTTTACAAAGTCAGCTTATTGCCCCCAACAATCTTGGGTCCTCAGTTTACCTACCCCGAGAGGATGGAAGGCTGAGTCAACCTTGAGCCTGGTGGAATTCGAGCCTGCAATAATTACAGGCAGCTGGAACTAAGTGCTAGGCTATTAACAGCCTGCACCACCAAGGCCCTATTGCTAATTCTACTGCTACCTGACAAAGACTATATTAAAAGCAAAGCAATATATTAAGGGCAAGTTGTTACTGTACTTGCTTTCACACCAAGCCTAGAACTCCAGAAAAATAAATAAAAAAAAGCATTATTTTAAAATAAATTTTGATAGAAGATGCTAAGGAAAATCAGAAGGCTCTGTGACTATTCTTCCCTCATTTCTATGTGAGAAGATATATCCTTATTGAAATAACAATAAGGTAGCATGGTGAAAACCCTGAACATATTCTACTAAAACTTTTCAAACTTAATATACTCTAATGCACAGGTGTCTAACCTTTTGGCTGTGCTGAGTGAAGAGGAATGTCTTGACCACATGTAAAATATAGTAATAGCAATAGCACTTAGATTTATATACCGCTTCATAGTGGTTCAAAGCCCTCTCTAAGCTGTTTAAAAAGTCACACACATTAAGAACTGATGACAGGTGGACAAGGCAGTCATAAAATAAAATGTCATAAAATGGATTCCACTTGACAAAAAGCATCCATGAAAGAGACCTAAAACAAGATGGATCGATGACAGCAGCAAGTATTGCGGGTCCAAATGGCAAAAGAAAGCTCAGAACTGTATTGGTTGGAAACATGCAGAGCAGCCTTCAAGGCTGAAATGATGATGATGATGTTGTTGATGATGAATATAACATTAAATCACCTACTAATGTTAAAAGTTTACAATCTTGTGGGGCTGCATTACTAGCTATCCAGGGCCATGGGATGTAGGCTGTTGGTTGGAACACCTTCTCTATAGCTTCTACTATTCTGTTCTTTTAAAAACAGATGCATTGCAGCTTCTTTATAAAGGTTTATAAAAGGTTTCTAAAATAATTTGCCTTTAGTTTTTGAATCATACTTTTGAGTTGCATTATATGCAATCTGAAGCTCCAGTCTGAACTAAATGAGGACATATTCTTAAGATCTGTTAAGCACATGCCACACAGGCTGGAAGATCAACTCAAAAGGTTGCTCACACAATCAAAAACAACAACAGCATACTGCTATCTTCTATTTTTTCTCTATGTGTTTTTCTTTTTTTTCTTTTACCCATTTTATACACACACAAGAGATGATATTCAGCAGGTTCTGACCAGTTCTGGAGAACCAGTAGTGGAAATTTGAGTAGTTCGGAGAATTGGCAAATCTTTGACTGGCCCTGCCCCCATCTATTCTCTGCCTCCCGAGTCCCAGCTGATTAGCTGGGTCTCCTTTTGTTGCCCTGTACAGGAGAACGGAGCTGGAAAGCAGGTTAGTGGGG
This sequence comes from Naja naja, assembly GCA_009733165.1. NCBI lineage: Eukaryota > Metazoa > Chordata > Lepidosauria > Squamata > Elapidae > Naja > Naja naja. The sequence goes on from CM019150.1 coordinate 30,592,786, forward strand.
TGGGGAGGGAATGTGATTTTGCACTATCCTTTCCCTGCCATGCCCACCAAGCCACGTCCACAGAACCAATAGTAAAAAAATTTTGAATTCCACCACTGACACACACAGACACACACTTATACACACACATATATACATATACATATATACATATACATAAACATACACACACACACACATATACATACATATATAATGTGTGCGTGTAAAAGAAAAAAAGAATAAAACGTAGAGAAAAGGTAGAAGATAAAAATAATAAAAAGAACAGAACAGAAAACATGTGTATATACCTCTCGGGGCATTCACAGTCAGTGTTGGCAGGGGGACAGAGATCGACCCCAAGGCCCCTCTCTTGTGGGGTGCCACAGTGGTTGGTCCTCTCTCCTCTTTTGTTCAACATCTATATGAAGCCACTGGGTGAGATCATCCGTGGTTTTGGGGTGAGCTATCATCAGTATGCTGATGATACGCAGCTTTTTATCTCCACCCCAGACCAACCCAGTGATGCCCTCAACGTGATGTCCTGGTGCCTGGAAGTGGTACAGGTTTGGATGGGGAGGAACAGGCTTCGACTCAACCCGGCCAAGACCGAGTGGCTGTATGTACTGGCATCTCGGACTGTCCAGAATGTTCCATCTTTGGTTGTGGGGGCAGAGGTGTTACCCCCCACAGAGAAGGTGCACAGCTTAGGTGTCCTTCTGGATGTACGGCTCAGTTTAGAGGAGCAGGTGGGAGCCGTGGCCAGGGGGGCGTTTGCTCAGGTTCGCCTGGTGCACCAGTTGCGTCCCTATCTGGACCAAGATGCATTATGTATGGTTACTTATGAACTCGTTACCTCCCATGTGGACTACTGCAATGCTCTCTACATGGGGCTGCCCTTGAGGACCACTTGGAGGCTTCAGCTGGTGCAGAATGCAGCCGCGTGGGTTGTGATGGGAGTATCCCGATACTCCCATATTACACCCTTCCTCCATGAACTGCATTGGTTACTGGTTGCCCTCCGGGTGAGATTCAAGGTGCTGGTAATTGCCTATAAAGCTCTATATGGCTTAGGGCTGGGGTATTTATGGGACCATCTTCTGCCGGCAGCAATTTCCCAGCACCTGGTGAGCTCCCACAAACAGGGCCTCCTTAGGGTGCCGTCGGCCAGACAATGTCGGCTGGCAGCCCCTGGGGGAGAACCTTCTCTGTGGGAGCACCCACCCTATGGAACCAGCTGTCCTTGGCATTGCGATTGGCCCCTGACCTTCGATCCTTCCATCACAACCTGAAGACATGGCTCTTCCAGTGGCCGACCTGGACTGAGGGGTGGGGTCTTATTGGTTTTATTGTTTATTGTGGGTTTTAAATTTTGTTGGGATTTAATACTTTTTAATAATTTTAATTTTTGTATTCTATGTTTTTTTTTTTAGAAGAGAGTAGCCCTGAGTCCTTCGGGAGAGAGGGCGACATATAAATCCCATCATAAATAAAAATAAATAAATAAATACATACATTTGCATTCTTTCTAATTACTAGGTTGACAGGAGCTGGGGCAAGGAATGGGAGGTCACCCTGTCATGCAGTGTTTGGTCTTGAACCTGAGTTGGTAGCTTTCTAGCTGACAAGCTCAGCATCTTTAATTGGTGAGCCATCTTGCCTGCATGTGTATGTGTATGTGTATATTTCCTACTCACCCTTATGAGTGGTATGTATTTCCCTCAATCTTGGGTCCTCTATCAGAAGCCTGAAAGTTTGGGGGTATCATGCAGGATCTTAGCTGTTCCTAGAATTAATCATGAAAACCAGGTCACAAATCATCAATCAAATGTCCATAAGGGATTTCTAATAATTGATGAATGTCAATAATGACTTTTATTTAATCATAGAAGTGAATTTGTCTATCTCGGCAAGCTTGGTCAATTTCATCAACCATTTCTCTATGATAGGTGATGCAGAATCTTTTCATCTTTGTACATGAAGTAGTTTCATTGAAATAATAATATATTGAAATAATCTTTCATGGTTCTTCTCTGACTGTTTGTCAATCACTTCTTAAAGGAAATTCTAGCTTCAGTTGAATATTAATCTTTAAAATCCTCTGCATAGATGTATGTATTTGAATCTTATTTGTTTTTTTTTTTGTTTGCATATCCACTAAGCTTGATAAAATGCCCCTTCATGTTGTTCACATTTCCAACATACATTTGAAATTCCTTTATACTTTCTAGATAATCTCTCTGGCATCATGATTTATTATATATATAATATATTTATTTATTTATTTATTTATTAAGTCGACTTATATGCCGCCCCCTCCAAAAGGACTGGGACTTACAAAATAAAAACACACAACAATAAATTAGTTAAAACCAGATTAAACAATCAAGCCGAATTAACACTAAAATTGCAGAGATAAAACTCTAAAAGACCACCCCACCCCAGGGTCACAGCCGGTTGGTTAAACAACCAGGTCTTCAGGTCGCGACAGGAAGGAGTCGCAGGTCAGGGGCCAGGCAGCTCAGGAAGTTGATTCCACAGGTCAGGGGCACAACAAGTAGGCCGTCGTGGAGAGACCGCCAGCCGGCACTGTCGGCTGGCGGGACGAACCTGTCTGTGGGATGTCATTACAGAGCGGTTGGTGTTCGATGTCGGCAGCATGGCTCCCTTAAATAATGGGACCCATGTCGTGAAGGACTTTGTATGTTAAGGATAGAACCTTGAACCTCACCGGGCGCAACCCGGCAACCAATGCAAATACGCGCGGGAGGGCAACATGGGAGAACAGGGAACTCCCATCACCACCAGCGCGCTGCATTCTGCACCAGTTGCAATCTCGGATGGTGTGCAAGGGCAGTCTAAATAGAGAGCGTTGCAGTAGTCAGTGGCATGAGGATAAACAAGGGCATGATGAGTGACCGTGCACTGGGGCATCGAAGTGAAATCCGGAAGGCGGCTTCTGGCCGAACCAGCGGATCTGGGCAAAAGCCCCTGGTGGCGGCTCCCTGCTCCTCCAGGCCGTGCATCCAGGAGGACCCCAGATTCCTAGCCCTATCCACAGGGGGCAGCACCACTCCCCCTATGGTCAACGATATATATATAATTTATTATATATATTCTTTGACCCATTTTTTCTCTATTTGAGATTTCAACAAAAATTTATACATTGTAGTAGTTAAATATTCATCAATGGTACATAATTGCATTTACATTGTGAGACAGTTAAATGGAAGAAGCACTTATTTTGTTTCAGTTATCCACATACAGTTCACTGAATGCATAGACCTCTCTCTCTCTCTCTCTCTCTCTCCCTCTCCCTCTCCTCTCTCCCTCCCTCCCTCCCTCCCTCTCTCTCTCTCTTCTTCCTCTTCCTCCAGCCTCACAGGTCATTCTGGAGTGTCATGATTCATTCTATATGGTCACTGCAATTCTTTATCTCTCCTAAGTAATATCCTCTTTTTCCAGCTTGAGCGGACATGTGAACAAGCCACAACAGGATGGTGCCATACACTTGCTCAAGTTGCTTATTTTTATCCAGTAGTGAATAGCCCCACTTCCCTCTTCTCAACAAAATGATGGTTCTTCTAAAGGCCTTTTGTTGCATCAGAATTCTTGCACAATTTATGTACCCTCTAAGTTGATGAGATATTTTAGGAACAGTCAGCATCTTCATAGGCTTATAGCTTTAGCCACATTAAAATCCATCTGATAATAATTTGCAGGGAATTAAGGTAGCAGAATATATCTGGAAAATTTCTAGGAAGGAAGGAATTTCCTTTTCTTATCTGGGTGAAAAAAGGCACATGATCATCCCTAAACAAATGTTACTATAGTTTTCACATGTGTCCCCCTACAGCAAGGGACTAAGCACCAAGAAGCAAATCCTGTGCGTGACAGAGACCTAAGGCTTTGTTCCTTGAAAACAGCTAACTGTGTAGCTGAATATTTTGCAATATATACTGTATGTGGATATGTGCATAGGATGGAGATGTTGCTGAACTACAGCTCTTCAGCACTGCTGCTATTGAAGCTTGCAGGAAATTCTAGTTCAGGAATATATGGAAGGCTATAGATTTTCCTTCCCCTAGTATAGGAAAGAAAGTGAGAGGAAAACATAAAGACAAATACATACTACCCACAAACATTAAAAATAATAAGAACAACAGAAGTATACCCTGGGGGAAAATGAGACTATTAAAGTATTTTAAATTTCAACATACAAGTGAGACCCTTCAAATACAGATGAAAGAGTAGTCTAGGAAAACTTATTTATATCAAGGACAGGCACCAAAAGTCTGTAGAAGTTGTTGAATTCTGATTCTCATCAACCTTTACAATATGCCTTAGAGGAGCTGTATATTTATTTATTTTATTTATTTAAGGTATTTATAGCTTGCTCACTAACGGCCTTAGCTTTCTTATCCAATAGACTATATATTATTGTGCCATGGCTTTTTTCTTCTTTTAATCATTAAAAAGCCTTAACTTGGCTAGATAGCGAATGTGATATTTAGGATGTGGTCAATCTGATTTCTAATGTCATTGTTCCAAGCTATTTTAGTTATTAGGTTTCTGCTGCCTGGACTGAGTTAGTATTATATGTTTTTTTTCCTATGTTCCTTCTTATATCCATTCTTGTTTACAAATGTCTGTATATGCTTAGTTTGCTTTCTAGTGTATTCACATTATATAAAGCAGAAGTTCATTTTAGCTAGTTCCTGCACTAGGAATTTGAACTCCAACAAATAGTCATGTGTATTTTTGGAAAAAATGTTTTTAAAAACCTGTGCATATAAAATATGCAGCTAGGTTTAACAAAAATATATATTGCTTATGTTCCTGTAGGCACATTATTTGGAAATTAGCATAGTTCACATTAAATTGTCAACCAAAATGATCATTCCTTTTTCTATTTCTATCTCAGTCCTAACATTAATTATGGGATACTATTTTTTATAGACAATCCTATAATAATCCTCCTCCTCTTTCTCTCTCTCCACCAGTTTTTTAATCCCACTTTCCTCTAAGAGTTCAATGTGGTACATGTTATGTATGCAGGTTTAAAGTCATAAGTTTGAACTGTTCTTGTAAAATGTAAGAAATGATTGCTTTAAAAGGTGCAGGAAAACCCTGCACTCTGATTGGCTGGCAACTGCAGCTGCTGGCTATAAGTAGCAGCCGCAGCCCAGCCAAAGTGGGTCTGTTCTGAGCTGTAGTCACTAATAAACAAAGAGCTTGCAGCACTCCGCGTCTGACTCTTCATGCAAACTTAACACTGGCGATGAAGGTGGGATTCCCCTGAAGAGAAGACGACACAGAAAGCAAGCAGGAGAGCGAGATGGCTGCACTGAACACCCCCCCAGCTCCGTCTGATCCGACGGGAGAAGACTGCAGATCCGACAGCAGATCGTTTCCAAATGTATCTGGAAGGAAACTGTTAAGTTTGCATGAAGAGTCAAATGCGGAGTGCTTCAGTGAAGAGTTTATTAGTGACTACAGCTCATAACAACCCGATTTGGCTGGGCTGTGGCTGCTACTTATAGCCAGCAGCCGCAGTTGCCAGCCAATCAGAGTGCAGGGTTTTCCCACACTTTTTAAACCAATCATTTCTGACATTTTACAAACCAATGACATTCAAACCTGCATACATAACACCTCTCCCCACTAGGTTCAGTCCATACTCAAACCCCAACCTATCTAATGTATTCTTTTAAATAGGTGGGGCTCTTAGGTCGTTGAGACCTTCGTGGTTCAGAAGTTTTAATGTTCTCACCCAGTGAGAGAGGAAATGTGTCTATTGACATTTCTCTACTTGGGCTTCCAGTGAAAGAAGACCCTGTTTGATTGTTACAATCTGGTCTCTCCTCCCAACCCATCTCCAACCCAATGTCAGCATCCAAGTCAGGTAGTGATGTGCAATCTTCCACTTGTAAGGATGGATTTTGGCATTGTGACAGGTTTTGGGATGGTTCCTGTCGTGTTAGCTCGTTACACATGGGGTTGATTCTTGCTTGTTCATTACACTCATGATCCTCTCCTTCCCCCCTGGAAGAGGCAGTAGGTATGGGAACCAGAGAGGAGCAAAAGCGATGCTCCTGAGGCAATCTGGATCTTAACTGATCAATGTGCCTGCTCCAGAGGACACCATCCTCTGTTTGTACCCTGTAAGACCTGGGGCCTGTGATTTGGGTTATCTCAGCAGGAATCCATAATGGTTCACCCATAAGGTTCTTAGCATAAACAGAATCACCCACAGTGAAAGTGCAAATTTTGCTAGAGGAATCTAGTGGTGCGTTGGGTGCGTAAGTGGGATGAAGGCGATCAAGGGGAGACATGAGTTTCCTACCCATCAACAATTCGACCAAACCGGGCTGTGACCCTCCTTTGGGAGGGGGATGGGTTTTAATATATTTATTGTATTGTTATGTTCATATTTGGGCTTGTCAGTTTAATGTCTTTTAAATATTTATCTGTGTTTTTAGCTGTGAGACAGTCTTGAGATGGGGTGGCATACAAGTTCAAATATAAATAAATAAATAAATAAATTCAGCTGGGGACAAATTAGTTGAGGTGACTGGCATCAATCACGTGAGCAACTCTGAATGGGAGGAGGCCTTGAAGTCTGAGTTTCCAGAGGTCTTCAGTGAAGGATTGGGCAAGTATATGGGGACCCCTATCACTTTCAACCTAGATCCCAAGGTGCCCCCAATTCGCTTAAAGCCCAGAAGGGTCCCATTTGCCTTAAAGGAAAAAATTGATGCACAATTAGATAAACTAATAGCTCAAGGAGTTTTAGAGCCCACTGACCACTCCAGATGGGAGACACCCATAGTCACACCAGTCGACTGATGGGTCAGTGAGAATCTGTGGAGACTATAAGGGGACATTAAACCATGCACTTCAACAGAGTGCATATCCAGTTCCAGTGGTGCATCATTTACTACATTAACTTGGCAGGGGTACAGTTTTTGCCAAATTGCATCTGGCCCAGGCATATCAGTAATTAGCAGTTGATGATGCCACTGCAGAGGTCCAAACCATTGTGACTCATAGAGGTGCTTTCAAATGTAAAAGGTTACAGTTTGGAGTAAGCATGGCACCAGCCATCTTCCAAAGCCTTATGGAAAGGATGCTCCAAGGACTGCCAGGGGTAGTACCTTACTTTGATGATGTGTTAATCTCTGCTGAAAATGACATTCAGTTACAAGAGAGACTCAGAGAAGTCCTTACCAGATTCAAGAAAGCAGGGTTAAAAGTCAAGGAAGAAAAATGCACTCTTAGAACTGACAAGGTTGAGTTCTTGGGCTATATGATTGACAAGCATGGTATCCACTCCACAGATGCCAAGGTTCAGGCAATCAAAGAAGCCCCTAGACCAAAATGTAAAACAGATTTGCAAGCCTTCCTTGGACTCATTAACTTTTATCACATGTTCCTACCTCAGAAGGCAACCATTGAAGAACCACTGCACAGATTATTAGACAAAATGTCTGTGTGGGTCTGGGGCAGAAAAGAACAATCTGCATTTAACAATATTAAAAGACTAATCACGTCTGATGCTGTACTGATACGGTTCTCTGAGAATTTGCCTGTTGTACTGACTTGGGATGCATCCCCTTTTGGAGTGGGAGAGGGTGTTGAGCCACAGGCTTCCCAGCGGGAGGGAAGCTCCTATTGCATTTTACTCTCGCACCTTGACCAAAGCAGAGAGGAACTACAGCCAACTGGACAAGAAAGCCTTAGCAATTGTTGCAGCTGTCAAGAAATTCCATGAGTATTTATATGGGAGAACATTTACCATTGTCACAGGTCACAAACCTTTGTTAGGCATTGTGGCAGGAGACAAACCTACACCCACTATCCTGTCACCAAGAATGCTGAGGTGGACTGAATTTCTTGCTGCTTATTCATATAAACTCATCCACAGGCCTGGCAAAGACATTGGGCATGCAGATGCTTTGAGTCGCTGCCCTCTTCCTTCTCACACTGAGGACTTTGCTCCTGAAACTTACACCTTTTTCCTAGAAACTGTTGCCAAGCTTCCAGTACATGCTGCTGAAATTGCCAGAAAGACTGCCAAAGACACTTTATTGGCTCCTGTTATAGGCTGGATTAAGAAAGGTTGGCCTCTTCAAGATCTACCTCAACTTGCCCAACCTTTTAAATCCAGGCAAACTGAATTATCTGTATTAAGAGGATGTATTTTGTGGGGTAACAGGGTGGTTATTCCTGCAAAACTGCAAAAAGAGGTTTTGGAAATGTTACATGAGGGTCATGTATTGTCAGAATGAAGGGATTGGCCAGGAGTTATGTATGGTGGCCAGGTATTGACAAAATGGTTGAAAACTGGGTTGCATCTTGTCCCAACTGTCAGGTAGTCAGGCCTGCCCCACCTCTCCCCCACACAGGAATGGGAATGTCCTAGGGGCCCATGGTCCAGGATTCACATTGATTTTGCTGGCCCTGCCAGAGGGCACACTTTCCTTATTATAGTTGATGCATATTCCAAATGGCTAGAGGTTATCCCTTTGGCATCCACCACAACTGAAGCTGTCATCAAACAGCTTAAAAGCTTTGTAACCCACGGTTACCTGATGTGCTTGTTTCTGACAATGGCCCTCAATTTACATCCAACCTTTTTGAATCATATCTAACACAACAGGGTATCAGACATGCCCTGACAGCCCCTGGGCATGCTTTGGCTAATGGCCGGGCTGAACGTATGGTACGATTTACCAAGGAAAAACTTCAGCAATTGGGTCCAGGGGATGTCACTGAGAGAGTTGAAAAACTTCTCAGTGTTCAGCATATCACTCCCAACCCCTCAACTAATTTGTCCCCAGCTGAATTGTTGATGGGTAGGAAACTCATGTCTCCCCTTGATCGCCTTCATCCCACTTACGCACCCAATGCACCACTAGATTCCTCTAGCAAAATTTGCACTTTCACTGTGGGTGATTCTGTTTATGCTAAGAACCTTATGGGTGAACCATTATGGATTCCTGCTGAGATAACCCAAATCACAGGCCCCAGGTCTTACAGGGTACAAACAGAGGATGGTGTCCTCTGGAGCAGGCACATTGATCAGTTAAGATCCAGATTGCCTCAGGAGCATCACTTTTGCTCCTCTCTGGTTCCCATACCTACTGCCTCTTCTAAGGGGGAAGGGGAGGATCATGAGTGTAATGAACAAGCAAGGATCAACCCCATGTGTAACGAGCTAACATGACAGGAACCATCCCAAAACCTGTCACAGTACCAACAACCATTTTCACAAATGGAAGATTGTACATCATTACCTGATTTAGGTGCTGACATTGGGTTGGAGATGGATGGGGAGGAGAGACCAGGTTGTAATAACCAAACAGGTTCTACCATTTCTACAAGTCCTAGTAAGGAAATGTCAGCAGACACATTTCCTCCTTCACAAGGTGAGAACCTTAAAACATCTGAACCACGTAGGTCTCAACATACACGTAAGAGCCCCACCTATTTAAAAGAATACATTAGATAGGCTGGGGTTTGAGTATGGACTGAACCTAGTGGGGAGGGGTGTTATGTATGCAGATTTAAAGTCATTGGTTTAGTTTGAACTGTTCTTGTAAAATGTAAGAAATGATTGGTTTAAAAAGTGCGGGAAAACCCTGCACTCTGATTTGCTGACAACTGCAGCTGCTGGCTATAAGTAGCAGCCGCAGCCCAGCCAAAGTGGGTCTGTTCTGAGCTGTAGTCACTAATAAACCAAGAGCTTGTAGCACTCTGCATCTGACTCTTCATGCAAACTTAACAGTACACAACAACCTTTCTTTTCCACTTTTTAAGTTGGCCTGAAAGTGTTAGCATTCCAACTAACCAACTCCAAACCAATAAATTCTGAGACAAACATTTTCTCAAAGTTCCATTGACTGGCTCAAAGTCAAACAATGACCCTCCTTGGTGAAGGTTATGCTTAAACATAAATTTCCTTATCCTTAATCATTTTAAGTCACTAACCTACACTAGCTCTCAAACTGTTAACTATCTTGTCCACTGAAGTGACTGCAATATAGCCAAGGGCAGGCTAGTATTGAACTTTTTCAGATAATATTTAATCAGATTTCATTTCTTTAAGAGACATCATCATTACTGCTATGTTACTTGAATATGTTTACTTAGAAAATACTTCATACAGGGTGGGACCTCGAAGGAAATATTACCATTTCTGCCCTGTGCATCAAACCAGGTCGATAGTAATTAGAATTACAAGGATCTTAGTGTCTGTATCTAGGCCACAGAGTTTTGTTTCTTTCACAATATGTGAAGGAAGAAAGTAAGGAAGTAATTTATGAATTAATTCTGAGCAACATATAGATATGGTTAAATATTGAGAAATATAAGTTGTGATTCAGAAGTGAGACTATTTTGTATATTTAAAAAAAATGACAAATTGCTCATTGACCCTAGGAAAACTGTATATAGCAATGCCTTTTATATGAATGAATTAATGAGGCTGAAAGGGAAAAATGTAATTATATATGTTTTGTTTATATTTCATCCAAAATAGAAAACATGTATTAGGGAAATGGGATTAAGCAAATAGAGGCCTTATCATGTCACCATTTTTTTGGTATTTTTTTTCCTCCTAGAATTCTAATCTGCTTTTCATGAAGGAGTTGAAAGTGACCCACATCTTCTGTTATTCCTTCAATTTTGGCAACACAACTATATACATACATACATACATACATACATACATACATACATACATATGTATATGTTTTCTGAGGTTTTCGCGGGTGTTTGTATGTAGGTCTTTGGTCATTCGGGTTTTCTCCCATGTAAAATTTTATGCAGGAGAAAACCTGAATGACCAATGTCATACATACATACATACATACATACATACATACATACATACATACGTAGGTCTTGGTGTATTCGGGTCTTGTCCCGTGTAAGATTGAGAGTATCTTGGCAATGTTTCGACGAAATCTCATCTGTCATCTTCAGGTTGGTGTCTTCAGCTTCGTTCTTCTGGGATAAATGTGTGATAGTGGCTGTTTTTCCTTTTTTAAACTGCCAGAGTTGGCTGTGTTGTTACTTCTTGATTGGTTGATGGAGTTGTTGTATGCAGATTGCTTGGCTTTTTCATAAGACCCTGTGTGGCTGAGGTACTGGCTGTGTGTCTCTCTTTTTCTCCAAACATTAATTTGGACAATCTTGAATCCAAATAAAAATGTCATAGTCAGGGGTGGGATTCTACTGGTTCTGTCCACTTCTGTAGAACCGGTTGTTCTGAAAAGCAGCAAACAGATAGCATACATAGAACCGGTTCTATGTCTGCTGCTGTTTTGGCCCACATGCCCTCCCGGGCTCTTACCTGACCTTTGTTTCCTGCGTTTTCAACTGCAGCTGTTTTGCGCAACACAGCTGCAGTTGAAAAAGCAGGAAAAAAGTGCTTTTTCAACTGCTGCACACCCGCGCGCAACGCTGCTCAGCTGTCCAGGCAGCTAGATGATGATGATATTTTGCACACGCAAAATGTAAAATCACCGAACCGGTAGTTACCCTGGTCGATCCCACCCCTGGTCATAGTTCTTCTGGTTTTCTATGTGTGGTGTAACAGATATATATGCTTCCATTTGTCTTGGGTCTGGTGTAATATTCTATTGTACTAAGTTAGGGTTATGTTTAATAGAGGGTTTTTTTTGTTAAAACTGGGAGATTATAATAAAACGAATAGAGGTAATACATGTAAAAATAATGTTGTTCTACATTAATGTAATGTTTCTAATATAGTTCTGCTAAAACTGAAAGGTTTCTTGTGCAACTATTCACCCTTCTAGAAAAACACCTCCTCATTTTTATTCACCTGGGTTTCATCCTTCCCCTTGATGGAGCGTGAGGTTGTACATAGACTATCCCACAATGGCATTATCAAATAACTAAATCTGATAGGAATTGTAGTAGTGTAATGGCACCTCTTTATTTGGAATGATGCTGCACAAAACCCAAGCAAAAAGTACTGAAGACAAAGCCATAAGAAACATCAAACAATGAATGAATTAATGAAATGCAGGTGTAGGAGTTACTTTGTTGGAGACTTATAAAAACTTGATTTTTCTCTTCTAATATATTTGACCCAGAGAATTTGATTTAACCTTAGTTACAACTAGCTGAAGTGGTGCTGGAAAAGTGATTCTTTAATTAAAGCATGCTTTGAATAGAGTGGAATTCATTCTGATAAGCACAATTCCTGCACCTTGTAAGACTATCATAAATTCAAATAATTCATGGAGAAGATATTAAAAACAGCACCTCTTACAATCTCAGATGTTCATGGTTTTTTACAGCCATATGTTGAAGTTAAGAGACCCTCCTAATCAACATCCACATTTGTTAGAAATATGTATATATTGTATGCAAAAAAAAGCTTTAACAATATATGTTTTAAAAAATGATTGTTGTTTTGGCTCACTTGATATGTTTGGTGGATATAGTTTCAGTTCCTCTTCATTCTATTGTGCACTAAAGCTGCAATACACACAAGTTTGAGGAGTGAGAGATATGCAAAAGACTAAATAACTGTCTCTAAGTAAATAAAATAACTAATAAAAACTTAATTCTGGCGCATTGTTAGTTTCCATTATAAAATTGCCATGGGACTGAAGGAACTAGAGTGGCACTTAATTTTAATAGTTCCATCATTGTAGACTGGCTGGGTATTAATTGTGTTAATGGTGATCATGTTGAATTCATTTGGTATTTATTGAATGGCCACCTGTGCACCCATATGTTTTACATCATTATTTAGTAGTAGTTAATGAACCCTTTAGGAGTTAGCAGACGGGGAGGGGGGAATGTGCTGGCATTTCTTCTTCTTCCAAGGAAAGGCTGTTGATAAGTCTCATAATATGATGTTGTTCTTTCCTTTCCCCCAGATATTTCCTTTGCTTGCCAATTTAGGCAAACTATAAGCAATCTCACTCTGGCATAAAAACAGGCATAGCTTCCTTCATCATTCCTAACATCAAGGATACTAAATCAACCTCATCTTACCGCTATTCTGAGCTTTCTTAATATTAGGAAATTATTTTGCATTGTAGATGTTTAACGTGTAGCTTGCAAGAGGGTGATGCTACATAATAAAATCTGAGGAAGCTTTGCAACAGCAATAAAAGGAGATGTGGAAGCTCTAGGAAGAAAAGGGGGAACTCAACCCCCTCCCTCTTTCTTCCTCCCTCCCTGCTGTCTTCTTCTCTATGATCACTAAATGATGGCTTTGGTTCATGCAGCAGATTTTGATTGTGCAATACCTGAAACCAGTGGCGGGGTGGGCAGTGGGGAGAATCATGTGCACAGATTTGGCTTTGGCTGTCAGCAAAAAGAAGGAGGAACAGATATCAGGGTGTGGATGTGGCCACAGTGACCTCCTGGGGTTGTGCACGTATTACTAAGATTGTTGTATACATTGGTTTTCGTTAAGAGTTATGCACTGGGGCATGATGCTTTTGCAAATAACATGCATACAGGCGCAAAACTTGAATCCTTGAAAAAGCCCTGAAGCTGTGATTAAATCATGATATGGATGTAATTTTTGTGAAGAAAAATCCATGAGATTTTTCAGGAGGCGAAAGCTGTTTTGTGTATGTGTACATCTTGAGAAACTGCTACTAAACTTGGCTGCTTACCTATTGTGAGCAGCATAAAAGAGCTGGGTATTTTTCCCCCAGTCTGACTTTTGCAAAGGATTTCCTTTATTTGCACCAACCTCCTTCTTGCAACTCCTTTGTATTTGAATAATAGGCCTTTTATCTTCATAAAGTTCAGTACATTAAGCAAGATGGGTGTATGCTTCCTCTGAGTTTCATTGAAAACCAGTCATAATAATTCTTTGTGCGATAGGCATTTTAAGGGTCTTTGCATTCAAAATGAGTTTTTATTAAAGAAGTGGTGTCCATATAGAACAGCAGAGATTAAATGTATAAATTCCTACTTTTCAAATTCCTACCTCAACATGGTATCCTCTAGCTATATTTTGACAGCTTAGATTTCCTTGGAACACATGAAGAGGGTTGCAAAAAAAAATGGCTATATCTGAGGAAATAGATTTTAGTACACAAAAAAATATGTTTCCCTACTTTAAAGACATATATCAGTCTTTTTACTATAATCGGTGCAGTTTAGCAATGACATGGATGTTCACATTGGGAGTGGAGACAACCAGTGAAAATGTTGGCTGTATAGTTGAAGCCACCCTCCTTTTTATATGCATCAAACAGGCAATATATACTGTATTAAAAGGGAGAGGGGTGTCTTCAATTGGGTGTCTGCAGTTATTGTCTTGACTCTTTTGAGCTCTCCTGTTATTGAGCTAAAAAAAGCATAATGTTTGGTTCAAAACTTCACTCAGCTGTAGAATTGGAGACAAAACTACATAGCTCCTGGATTGTTTTCCCAAAATGGTGGAATTATCTATTATAACTATTTATTTCTTTAACCTTTATCATAAGTTAAAATGTGAAATTATGATAGAACTTGGAGAACCTACTGGGTAAACCAATCAGTAAGCCTTAATTAACTTTGTAGAACTTACTTCTGAATAGGCATTTCAGGATGAAACTATAAATCCAGTTCCTTTTAACATGATGTCTTGAGACTGGAAACAAGGCAAACTTTACTTTTGGGTTTGAAGAGGGGATATACTAAAGGTTCATGATCATTGTTGTTTAAACATATCCTCTATACTTGCTTTCATATTATTGCATCCTCTTCCTCTGTCTTATTCTCTATGGTTAACAGTTAATTAACTAATATTTTGGACAAATTCATATTTTCTGCTTGCGTGCAAAAATAACGATCTGTTCTCCTCACAGTCACTACCCATTGCAAATGTACCCTGTGCTATGTTTCCCAACTTTGATTCAAAATTGCTGTTTTCCAGCCTGAGCCAACTGAATCCCTTCCAAGTGAATAATCTCCAAGTGCTTCACTCTCTTATCTTGGCAGCACTGATGCTGATTGGATGCGGTACTTGGAGCTCTCCTCCTGCCACCCTGCTATGTTTTCTCATCACTCTAGAAGCTCATGGCTCTATTTAGCCATTACACCACAGTGGGCACCATTTTGGCTTCTATCCTGGTTGCTTGACACATGTTCCCCTTGCTTTTCCAATGTACTTCAAAGCTTCACTTTCCTTTCTTAAAAAATAAATTCATGTTGGATAAGAAAATTGCTACTTTGGTTCTATGGAGCTTTTCCTTGCCACAAATTTTCAGGGATCTACAGAAGATGTACAAACAAAAGAACAACTGATTTTCTATTGCTTTCATTGTTGTAGAATTGGAACTATAATTACTGTATACCAGTAGAGGGGGGAAAATGGAAAGGAACAATATTAGTGTCAAAAAAAATAAGGAAGATGAAGCCATTCATATGTGCAAATCTGAAGCAAGGAAAGATACTGCAACACTCTTTACATGGGGCTGCCCTTGAGGACCACCCGGAGGCTTCAACTTGTCCAGAATGCAGCAGCGTGGGTTGTAATGGGAGTCACCTGATACTCCCATGTTACACCCCTCCTGCGTGCACTGCACTGGTTACCGGTTGCCCTCTGGGCGAGATTCAAGGTGCTGGTGTTGACCTAGAAAGCCCTTCATGGCTTAGGACCGGGATACTTACAGGAGACCCTGCTGCCAGCAACTGTTTCCCATCGTCCTGTGCGCTCTCATAGACAGGGCCTCCTTGGGGTTCCATCAGCCAGACAATGTTGGCTGGCGACCCCTAGGGGTAGGGCCTTCTCTGTGGGAGCACCCACCCTATGGAACCAATTGCCCCTGGAGCATTGGGTGGCCCCTGACCTCCGCTCTTTCCGTCGGGGCTTAAAAACATGGTTGTTCCAACTCATTGACCTGGACTGAAGGGGGGGGGAGTTTTAATGGTTTGTTTTTATTGTTTTAGACTGCAAATTGGGTTTCTTATTTAATTTCTTTTTAATTGCATATTTTGCACTGTTTTTATGATTGAATGCCTCAGGGAGATGGGGCGGCTTAGAAATCCAATAAATAAATAAATAATGAAGAAGGAACAGTCCTTAAAACAGCCAGGGAACAACAAGGGAAACAATCTGCTTAAATTGTAGGACAGAATTACTTTTGGTCAAAGTTATCTGTAAGGATAATCTAACATAGATTACATAATGTCTGAAACATATTTTGTTTGTTTTGTTTCAACATGGGTACAGCTGCTGATTAGTTCATACAGTCCCATCTCTAATAGTTCTTTTTTAAATTTCAAGGACTGTTGCTAATTATCTGAAGGCCAACAAGTTGAAAGCCTCAAATGGTTATATAACAAGTACTAAACAAATTAATGACAAATCGGGGCAGGGGAATGTCTGCTCTTGTCTGGCCCACCCATGTGTGTAAAAAGCCATAAAATGAGTGGCTTGGCAGTGTTGGCACTTTAGACCTAGTTTGCTGATTAGAGGACTCCACTGTTCTTGAAAATCACTGAATTTCCTTTTATCTTTTTTAAAAATGTAAGTGGAGTTACAGCAGCTGATTGAAATACTAAAATTAAGCTGATCGAAGGAAGGAAGTAGAATGGAATAATTTTCTTTAAAAAATCATTAAATACCACCCATATAATTTTTATATTATTTTCGTAGTTCAATTAGCAGAAAGATATGGACTGCTGGTGATGAGTGAAGATGGGTGAATTTGGATCCTGATTCTAAGCTGAGATCATGTTTAATCTTATATTTTATCTCAGTAGAGATCCTCTATGGACTTTGAAGGAATCCTTTTGGCATAGCTTTCAACTCTGTCAGCCTAGGCAAGATACATGATCTACTGAAGTCATATCCTGCAGTTTTATTGAGAAAAGGGAATAGTAAAGAAATAAGGAGATTCAGAAATGAAAATGAAAATCACCCTTGTTCAAATATAGGGCAAGGAGGGGGAAGAAACCTATGAAATAGCTGCAAGCCAATGTACAATTTATAGAATATAAAACATAGAATAACAGAATTGGAAAATACCTTGGAGGTATTCTAGTCCAGCCTCTTGCTTAAGCAGGAAACCCTATACCATTCCATGCAACTGACTATCCAGCCCTATCTTAAAAGCCTCCAGTGATGGAGCACCTACAACTTTTGAAGTCAAGCCATTCAAGTGATAAATTGTTTTATCTCTCAGAAAATTTCTCCTTAATTCTAAGTTGCTTCATTCCTTGGTTAGTTTATATGCTCCACACAAGAAGTTGAGGTTAAGATATCCCATCTAACACCAATTTACCACTAATTTCATGTCAACACAAAGTCCTCATTGTTGACATGGGCAGGAAGAAAGTGTGTGCATAATAACAAATACATTTGTAGCTGAAGAAGGAATATTAAATTTCAATTCAAGCAAGATCCATCTAGCATTCCCACTTTTAAAAGAAGAAAGTAAAAATGGAATGGAAAGTATTAGTTGGCTTCCATCTTAGACAAGAATGCATACATGGGTAGTAAATCTATTAACTTTTTATCTGCTACAGCTTTCCTATCAGACAGCTGTGTTTAGGTTAACCTCCCAAAATGCTTTCAACCAGTAAAACAGACTTATATATAAAATGTGATCATCTCTTGAAGTTTCAAGCACCCATCTCCAAAAACTATAAGAACTAAATAGACACATTTCATAGACAGCAGAATAAAGAATAGTATATGACAAACTATATATGATCAGAGTACTCTAGGTTAGTCCATAAAACTTCTTTTTCTTTTGAGACAGAGTCTTGAAACCAGAAATAGGAATGGAATTAGAAAAGTTAAAAGGAAAATGTGGCTGAGGGATTTTCTTCCTCATACAACTACTGGTAACTTTATAATAATCACTACATTCCACCCACATTTCCTGTTTGTGGCTACTACTTATAAAAAGGAAAATTCTTAATGTTGGCTTGCATTTTCATAAATACCCACTGATTTTATATTTCTCAAGCAAATATAAATACCAGAACAGTGTTCTTAACAAACATATAGACAAAATGAATACAAATTTAAGAGAAAAGTATCCAAAATTATCTATACTGGGAAAAATAGAAAAAAATGACTATATTTAGGAAGAATATTAAAAAATGCAACTGGGGTGAAATGGTTTGAAAACTAGATATTTTAGGCAAAAGAATTGTAGGCTTTGGGACAGTATCCCAGTGGATTGTAGGATTAGGTTGGATTAAGAGAAAGCTCTAAAATTTGAGGGACTCCTCTTGTCTCCTAAAAGTCTTGAAGGTTTTTTTATGATATTAAACTCAAACTCTGAAAATAGCTGAAGAATATGGAAGCAAGAGTAAGCAGGCATGAAGCTGGGGTATTGATTGTTTGGCTGACCCAAATCAAATTCCTCCCATCATACAGAATGGAGGGGATTTTATTTTTAAATGTCATTTTGATCTGTTATGAACAAATTGGCAAATGCATGAAAACAGGATGGAATGAACCTGTACTTCAACAATACATCTCTTGTAGAAAGCAACAGTAATGGATGTCAGCATTCTTAAGTAAAAGCCACGCAGTACAGGGGCAAAAAAGACAAAGTGTTTATATACCTGATTCCTCATAGTTAAAAGTGAAATATCTGATCCTGATGAAAGTTTTGCAGAAACCATTCCCCCTGAACTCATGAGCTAAGTTGTCTGAAAAGTGGAAAACTTTTCAGGTATTCTGAAAACTAAATCTCAGAACTAAATGCCATAGTTTTGTCTCCTTTCCTACCACCCTTCTGTTTCTTTTCTTTATGCACACATCATCTGCAGTGAATGGAAAATCTTGTGAACAAGGTCATTTCCAAGTTACATGATTCACCCAGAGGGGACATGGCTGTTTTGTTTCTTCTAAGTAATGCCCTCCATTTCCTTATAAGGAGTCATGTGAAGCAGAAACCACAGCAGACAGGAATATTTGCAAAGCTGGAAAGTGAGCAAGAAAAAGATTTTTTTTAAATCAAAAAGAGGTATCTTTCTTTCTAACTTTCTTGGGATGTTGTCAAGACCAGTAGAAGCTGCCTGAAAAATCCAAAGACTATTCCCATACCTGACATATCAAATCTTCAAGGCCAAGTAACTCCAGCTTATTTTTAGAACAGGCATGAGATATTGTAAGGAGAGCCATCTCATAACTTTATTAATTCTTGCAGGAAAATAGTATTTTTTCATGGAAAAAATGAGACTGGTTTCTATCTCCTGAACTGTCCCCTCCCCAACTCACCTTCCTTGAATCTGTATTCTTAATTTCTTTTCCATGCTGTATAAACTGAACTGAAGATACCCCTGCATAATCTACACAATGTACAATGCAGGATCAACCTTACTTGACAAACTATGTAGCAGGCTTGCTATATCCAGATAATTTTGAAGAAAATGTGCCAACTTTTAACTAGATGATTCTAGTCAAATATACTGCACTGTAAATAGAAGAAAATAAATAAGAAAAACAGCTTGAGTGTATGGGTCAAAATTCATGGTACTGGATACATATCTACACTGATATACAGAAAGAGAAATGCATATGTGAGTTTATATATGGGAATACAGCCTGTTCTTCTCATTTATTTTGAAAGATGAAATTACATCTTGAGAATTATCATATTAAATTCTCTTCTGATTAATTTCTCAGGAAACCTAAACAACGACATTGTATGAGTTAGAGATAGGATTAAGTCAAACTCTAAGCTATAAACTCAACAATGGGAAAATGTAAAATCCAACTTTTTAATTCATAACTGGACAACTTTCCAAGTAGAGTGGCCATACATCATGCACACTGACATACATACATACATATTATTCATACTGACATGCATATACACTTCTCCATCTCAGTATTCAATGATAGTGATTTTAAACTACCTGGCCATGCAATCTGCAGGCACTTTGTACCTTTAGCTTGCTAACCAATAAAGTCCTATTTAATAGAGAAGGCAATGTCTTGAACCATATTTCCATTTAAATTGAACTCCTCACAGTTCACCAAATAGTCATGAGACTATAGGGGAAGTTTGTACAAACAAAGAGAGCATACTTCTTTTTGTGAACTCTTTTACATCTTAAAATGAACCATTCTGGGGCTACAAAATCTTCCCAAATTAAATATCCCTTTAATGAAGGATAGAATTATATTATTCAAGGAACAAAAACTAATCCAGTTTCTACTCAATTCAGCTACCTCCCAGATGGGTTATCAGGAAGAGGGGAACTACAGAGTATCATAGCCAACCAACAGAGAGATTCGTATTCCAGTGATGCTTGAGAAGGGTGGAAATTAGCTGAGGGCTATGAATGAAAACCAAACACAAAGTAGCTTTTTAAGAAAAATGTCAAATTTTGTGTGTTACAGATCTGCCGCAAGACATTGTTGTTGTAACAGATGTCTTTGGTGACACACAACACCATATTGTTGTCATGAGGTTTACACACTTCAGTTGACACCTGTGTGTCATGCCCTACAGATGCTCTACTCTGCACTGGATTGAGCCTTGAACAATACAGCTGTTTCAATACAAGGACATTTTCCACTTAACAAACCATAAGAATATAAGCTCCAAATCCTACGGCTAGACTGTGGGAAACAAGACACTTGTTTCTTTGGGATATCTTTGCTCTTCCCAGTAGTTTTAACTTCATGTTCTAGATGGTTTTCATCTGGTCTGCTGCACACAGGAAGGCAATTCTGATTGTTATCATAAGTGACAACTAAATCTTTTCACATGTTCTTTTGACTCATATTTTTATTTCATTTACTCCTGCATTACCTGTTCCAGTATTCTTATCTTGAACTACTGAGATGAAAGCAGAGAAAGGATTATCTCTGTTTCACACTATTCTTTAAAAAAACATACATTGTGAGACTATAGTATTTCTCATGTCAGAGTTAACAATCCCAGATGGAAGCACCAGACTGAGGGAGGAGGAATTCAAGAATAATTGGGATGAATCATATGACTGTTGATATGACTCTAATATGGAACATCCATGTTTTGTTGATAACTTAAGCAACAAAAAAAATATTCAGACCTAATGAGCTGTTGTCTGATACAATTTTGACAGTTTATTATATTTATCAAAAGAGAGAGAGAGAAATTTATTATAGTCTAATTAGTAAGAAGGCTATCTAGTAACAAGAGATATGAGGGAAAATTGTAAGGTATATTTTAGGGCAATCTGAGGTGTGTTTGGAAAGATCATTTATTTTTCATATACATCACATTTATACACTGTACCACTCTGTAACCACTCTGGTGGTTTACAATAAAAACATAACATAAAAGTAGGAATAAGAACAAAGTTAAAAACAATATCTAAAAGGTAAGGTAACAGTATTAAAAGTTAACAAGGTGAAGAAAACAACCTCATAACATTAACCATCCACAGCTTTGACTCCCATGCCAATTGGCAGAATCAGATCTTAACACTCTTTCTGAAGGCCAGAAGAGTGGGGCCAGCTACCACTGAGGTTAAGGTATTCCATAGGGTGCAAGCAATGGTAGAGAAGGCTCTTTTCCTCGATGTCACCAATCAAAAGGTTTTAACCAATGGGATCCACAACATTACTCTCCCTTCCTGATTGGGTTGTACAGGATGATACAATTGAGACAAGACAATTCCTTGGGTAACCTGACTCCATGCCATGAAGGGCTTTAAAAGTGATAATTAATACCTTGAATTGGATCTGTAAACAAACTGGCACCCAATGCAACTCACATAGCAGACGTGTTAATATGCACAACCCTAGGGGAACCAAGATTGTTCATGCTACTACATTCTGCACCAACCGCAGCTTCCTATGCAGAGTGCAATCTTGAAATAATGATAACAGATAACAGATAATCAGAGTTGGAAGGTACCTTGTAGGTAATCTATTAGGCAACTAAGCATCTTGAAGAAACCCCATGGAAATACTTTTTTTCAGAAGACACAGTCTGAAAATTAGTAGAAAAGTGAAATTATATACACTATATTATATCAATAGAAAGAAGGGATAATTCATTTAGTGAAAGGACTTTGTCAACACTTTTTTTTAAGTGATCCTATTTAATCCTCCACCCATGAATGCTTTCCACATGTAAATTATTTGTCACACCATTATTATTATTATTATTATTATTTATTAATAATTAAATAATAATAAACTGATTAATTAATAATAATACATTAATTAATTAATAATTACTATTATTAACATTATTGGTGCATTGCCTGAATGCACCAATTATCACATTAAACAAGAGGAAAACCTTCTACGCACCAATTCCACCCGCTCTTTCTACAATTTTGTAAACAACAAACTAAGACTCAAGATCCATCCCACCCCTGAAAGGACGTAATGGTAAAGACTGTAACGACAACACCATCAAAGCCAACAGCAATGGATCATGCCCAGTATTTCCTAGTCTACAGACAACTACAATGATCTAATACATATTGATTTTACAGAAGACAATGTTGAAAAAGCACTACGCAACCTAAAACCATCTCTATCTACTGGACTGGATGGAATATGTGCCTACTTCTTAAAAAAGCTATCCACTGCCATAGCCGAACCTTTAAGCATAATCTTTGAAAAATCTTTCAGGACCAGCTCCTTGTCAAACCTATGGTCACAAGCCACAGTCATCCCCATCTTCAAAAAGGGAGCCTAGTTGAAAATTACAGACCAATCTCTTTATGCTGCATCACCTGTAAAGTCATGGAATCAATCATTAACCAATCCATTATTCTCCACTTAGAGACAAACAACCTACTCTCAAATAAACAATTTGGTTTCAGAAAAAAAACTATCCTGTAATCTGCAACTCTTACACTGCAAAAACATATGGACTACACAACTTGATCAGGGCAAAGCAATAGACACAATCTACATTGACTTCTGTAAAGCCTTCAATTCAGTGGTACATGACAAACTACTACTAAAACTAAGATCTTACGGCATCTCTGGACAACTGCACAATTGGATAGAAGCATTTCTGCCAAACAGACAACAAATGGTCAAAATTGGGAGTGTCCTATCAAATTCTGTACCTGTCAACAGTGATGTCCCCCAAGACAGTGTTCTAGGACCAACTCTCTTCATACTCTACATAAATGACCTCTGTGATCATATTAAGAGCAACTGTGCTCTCTTCACTGATGATGTAAAGCTATTCAACACCACAGACAATACAGCTACCCTTCAAAAAGACCTCGAATATGTATCAGAATGGTCAAACAAATGGCAACTTCAAATCTCAACAAATAAATGCTCGGTCTTACATATTGGCAAAAAAAATCAGAAAATAAAATACAAGCTGAATAGTCAAGACCTTGTTGATGATCCAAACTCCGTCAAGGACCTTGGAATACTCATCTCTAATAATCTAGAGCCCACTGTAACTACATAGCCAAAAAGGCATTAAGAGTTGTTAAACTAATCCTACATAGCTTTTTTTTTCTGGTAATATCACACTACTAACTAGGGCATACAAAACATTTGCTGGACCAATACTCGAATACAGCTCATCAGTCTGGAACCCATATCATGTATCTGATTTTAACACAGTTGAGAAAGTCCAGAAATACTTCACAAGAAGAGTTCTACACTCCTCTACTCATTGCAGAATACCTTATTTATTTATTTATTTATTTATTTATTTATTTATTTATTTATCTATTTATATATGTCCCTCTCCCAAGGGACTCGGCTCACACTAAAATACAATACAACAATAAATTACTTAAAACTATATTAAACAGGTTAGGAATAAGCAATTTAAAACCCCCATATTAAAACAAAACCCCAAGAGTCAACATAGCCCAGATTGTAAAACAGCCAGGTTTTTAACTTCGGAAGGTGAGATCGGGAGCCAACCGGAGCTCCAGTGGAAGAAGATTCCATAAAGGGGGCCAGCCACAGAATAGGCCTCCCCAGGTTCCAGCGACATTGGGTTGCAGATGGGACCCTGAGGAGACCCGCCTGTGGGCCCCAGGGCGGTTGGTACTTGATGCTGGGAGGAGTCATTCTCATAAGTATCCTGGACCCATGCCATGCAGGACCTTGAATGTTAAAACCAGCACCTTATGCCACTAGACTTGAAATTCTAGACCTAGAAAACCTAGAACTACGGCATCTTCAGTCCGATCTAAATATAGTATATAAAATCATATATTGCAATGTCCTACCAGTCAATGAATACTTCAGCTTCAACCATAATGATACAAGAGCACACAATAGATACAAACTCAAGGTTAACTGCACCAAACTTGATTGCAGAAATATGACTTCAGCAACAGAGTGGTCAATGTCTGGAATACTCTACCTGACTCTGTGGTTTCTTCCCCAAACCCCCAAAACTTTAACCTTAGACTTTCTACTATTGACCTCACCCCTTTCCTAAGAGGTCTGTAGGGGTGTATAAGCACCAACGTGCCTACCGTCCCTGTCCTATTGTTTCTTTTATTGTTTCTTTTATTTTTCTTATATGTATTCATTTCATGTATTCATAACTATGTTTACCCTTATACTTATTATCTTGTAAGCGATTGACAAATCAAATAAATAAATAAATTATAATTCTATCCAGAACCTGTGAACTATCTTTTATGGGTTTCTCTTTTAAAGAAATACTATAATTATATGCCAAGGATCCCTGTAAATTTTATCAAACTATAAAATATCTTCCTTTAATTATTTGGCAGACTGAAACAAACCTAGAAATGCTGCAGCTGCAATGACAGGCAATCAATATTTCAAAAAGCATAAGGGCTTTGGTAAGATTTTTGGTGTCTTCCTATCTCAGAAGATTTTTCAAACCTGTTCAGGTTTTTCAGACTATTCAGTAGCTTGGGGATCAGTTAGTAGAAGTGTATTTGATTAATTTGAGGAAATTGCTTACTGTAGAATATAACAAAAAGATTTACTAATACAAAGAGATTGTAGAGATTTTATATGTGTGTGTGTATAAAAAAGCAAAATACTTATCTGGAATGGAAAATCTAGGCAATACACAGAAGAATCTAACATGAGAGGCCGTCACACTAATTTTATTGAATGCTTGTGCTGGAAACTTTTAATGTAAATTTACCATCTGTTAATTAAAATGGAATGTATTGATTTTGATTTGGACACACACATTCCTTTCAAAGTATTCTTCTTAATTTTAAATGAATTGTTTGCTGAAAAAACAGGCCATTTATGAAAAACATCGATAGAATCTGGGCACATAAATATTATCCATGCTTGTTTCAATACAATTTTTCACTGCTGGAACAACTAAATGAACATCCAGATATGGGGTCTGAATCACCACAGGATACTAAAATAGATAAGCAGATTCAGTTTCAGAACTTGACAAGCTGGTCTATTTGCTTCAATCAAATATTTTTTCTTAGTGTTATCAGAAATGTTGCTTACATGTTCTCCACACTAGCCATACCCTCCCTCCACATATGTAACACTATTTCCATTTATGATATTGCTACCAGGTGTCACCTGCAACAATCTGGACAACAACTAGAAAGCAACAATCATAATATTACAATTGTTGCTGTTTAAGAGTATTCTGAATATTTGTGGGCCAGATCTGGTAACATTTATAATTGGGAGGGATACCAGTTACCAGTCTGTACTGAAAGCAAAGAGAAACTCTAGTCCATGGGTGTCATGTTGCCCTCACCTGACGTATCATATTTTTTCCTTTGCAGAGCTGGGGTGGGTGTGGTCTGCAGATGACACATCCAGCCTGTGGGCCATCAGTTTGACACCTCTGCTCTAATCACTATAGACCAGACTTTATGGAACTTTGTGCTATTGATTTGACACTAGCTTTTGAAGCTTTCAGCAAATAAGGCACCTTATTAAACTAAATAAGTCCCAGTTACTTTGCAATGTAACAAAAATGTATGTGAAGAAATTCAAATGCATAGAACAACCAAGTACGATGGTTTTTTTGAAATTTTCATGTATGTTTTCTCCATCCTTTCACTGCAGTACTGTAGCCATTTGGCAGGGATAAATACTTCAACTATCCTTCAACTAGGACAGATTGGGAAATATAACACAATCTGGAAACTTTGTCACATCTTCAGCAAGTGCTACCTACTGAGGATCAAAATTTTGGCTATTTTTTTTAATTCATTGCCATTGTTATTCTGTCTGTGGTGCTTCACCACAATCCCATATTTTGTTCTCTTGCACTTCTAT
Source organism: Naja naja (assembly GCA_009733165.1). Lineage (NCBI taxonomy): Eukaryota > Metazoa > Chordata > Lepidosauria > Squamata > Elapidae > Naja > Naja naja. The sequence continues at coordinate 30,618,962 of CM019150.1, forward strand.
TTGCACAGCCCTACATGTTGGGAATAACAGAAACAAAGTCTTCTGGGGCACATTAGCAGCAATGCCAGAGGGCAGGCAGTAGTTGGAAACTAAACAGGCATCTGAGCCCTAGGGATACCAGTATTGCTGTAGGCAGGTTGAGTGACAATTCAATGCTAAAAATAGTAGAGAAAACATGCTTTACCTCTTATAACCGGTCTGTTGGGTGAGAATAGAGGGTTTGTTCCTCAAAATACTTTTTCAGATAAAACCTCACTAATGATAATATTTATTTTAGAACAAGGGGAATATGGAGATAAATCAGTAGGATAGTTTAATATAAATATAACCAATGTTCGATAATTTGGTGGGCATGCATCTTTCTCAAATAACCCTGTTTCTTTTTGCTAGCCTTTGTATTTGTCTGACCGGTCTTCATGCTAATTAGCAGCTTTTAATTTTATTCCAAATAACAGTATTTTATATAATTAGAAAACATTGCTTGGATCTCTTCTGTGACCTTTGATGTCAGCAATTATGGTATCCTTATAAACCAGGCTGTGGGGGGGGGATTGTTCTCCTTCCTCCAGAGCTGATTTCAGACAGTGTTGGTGGAAGGAGTGAGATGTAGTTCTTAGAAATCCACCCCCTCCTTGTGGAATTCTTCAGGTCTCCTTTCACTCCTGGTTAACATCTACATAAAACCACTGGGTGAGGTCATCTCCCAGCAGGGGGTCAAGTATCAACAGTATGATGAAGATACTCAGTTATACATTCCATCACAGTTTTCACTTTAAAAAAAAGTCTGACCCTAATTTTGAGTCCCAGTGATAGACATGTCCTCTTTTGTGCTCAAGCTGCTCTCACTTGGTTGGATGAGCAGCTCACAAGAGGCTGTGATTGGATGTCCTGAAGGACCTAAACTGTTGCATAGTTCTGGTAAAGGGAATCTCTTTATTAAGGGAAAATAATTCCCACAGTCTCAACGGGACTCCTTTTCTTAATTTCCCTAGGCGCCAATTAAAGAAACAGTTTAGAATTTTTAGTGAGTAACGAACACATACATTTCCAAGTATTACTAAGCTTTATTGGAATGAAATGCTCGCCACCCACACTTTCACTCTTGGACTCATTCTTTCATTCACTCTCTTGATTCTTACAACCAGAGCTGGCCAAGCCCTTTGGTTGGGACAGGGGTTCTGCTGGGATCTTTTATTTCATGTATTTTTCTAAATCTACTAGTTTCTGGACTAAATTGTCTTGTGCTACTTTAAGTTATAAGATGATGTTTCTTAGTTTAGTTTTCTAGCCACTCTTTTGGAAGTATTTTACCTCAGTTTCATATAACAGTATCCTGGCTCCTTTTTTTCTGGTATTGAAAGTGTCTCTAGCTCTTTTTGCAAAGAGTAAAAATTCTTATTTTTATCATAACACATGATTGACTTAAGCGTTACCATCAAGTTCTTTCCCAGTGTCTAGAGGCTGTGCTGGCTTGGCTGAGGAAGAATAGACTTACACTTAATCTTAGCCAGATCAAGAGACTGTGGGTTCTAGGGCTTTCCAAAATTGATGACTTTCCACCATTAGTTCTAGATAGGGTGGCACTCCTCCAGACAGAACTGGAACACAGTTTAAGGATTCTTTTATCTAGAAATATAAGAGGCATCAATGGCAATGAGGGCTTTTTGTACAAATTCATCTTATGGACCAATTGCAGAAATTCCTGGATGAAAAGGCCCTGTTTATACCTTGGTTATACCTTGGTTTATACCTACTTATACGTTGGTTATCCCTATTGGATTATTGTAATTTGTTGTACAAGGATACTGCAACTGACACAGAATGTGGTTGTCTAGGTGGTTATGAATGCACTTTGGTAGGCCTCTGTAACACCGGCATTTCACAAATTGCACTGGTTTCTGGTAGGCTTCCCAAATGCAATTAAAGGTGCTGGTTAT
>CM019150.1:30621898-30666607 GCA_009733165.1 Naja naja
TATTATTTCAGCTAATATTCCTGTTAAGTTGATTATCATTTAAATTCCTTTTTCTGGATATTGTTGTACCTCATTAAGACCCCACCCCCTCAAACATGTGCATCACCTTTGTGTATGGTCAGATGTTGATTGCTATACAGAAAGCACAAGCTTGGAACTATCAGGGAATAATGTATTATGCAATCTTACATTAAGATATAGGGGGTGAAAAAGAAAAGGCCACATTCTGCATGTATATACTATACAACAGTGAGAAAATTAAAAACATAGAGACAATGTTTCTAAGAGACTGTACACATAAATCAGTAAATCAGAACATTATGAGGTGTTAAACTGCACATCACTGGTCACAACAGCAAGAAGAAATTTGCCTTTTAGCACAGGAAAAAAGAATTTGAAATCAGAGACAACATGTGTTACTTCCAGCTGTAGTAACAGAATGATATATGGTCATCTTTGAGAATTCATTCTTTTTCATGTTAGATTCTGTAACCTCCATTTTAGCTCTCTTGGAGATTGAGACTGCCTGCTTCCTATCTGTAGATCTGAAACATCATTTATTTTTGCTAAATGCTAAGTCACTCTTTCAAAATGTTTATCGACAGATCTCCATGGAAGGAGACACCCTGAGGCAAAAGTAGTACTCTGGAATTAGTGCAAATGGATAGTCTGCTAATCAAATATGAGATTGAGGTACTGTTCTTTTAATGTTATAGTTTAGTCAGCTTTAACTTCATGGTGATTGATGCAGACTGCACCTATTTATGGAATCAAAATCATGGGCTATCAAGGGGAGAAAAACCTATAATAAAAAGGGAACCAGGATATCATTTGCCTTCCTAATAACTTTTGAACTGTATTGATGGTTTTATAATGGACATCTAAGGCTATAGGATCAAACAGAATATGTGAGTGTTACTGCTTTCAACCATTGCAAGTTGATCTGAGCTTTTAAGTTTAAGAGGGGAGAGGGGGGAGGGGGAGGGAGGGAGGCGAGAGAGAGAGAGATTTTCCATTTTGTCTAATAGCATGGTAAACAATTAAAAAATGAGCCAAGATGATGTCTTCCATATATCTTATGAGTGCATGTCTCAAAGCCTATAGTTAGCTATATTACTGTCTAGTTAGAGAAGGAAGGAACACATTGGAATTAACTAGAAAAAAACCATAGATGATTTAGTTCAGCATCATATGGTTCACTGACGAATACCACCATGTGTGGCTCTGACAGATCTGAATCTGTTCTAAATAGCATAGATTTGAAATACTTCAATAGGAATGATTCCTCTTATTTTTTCAGGGAAAAGGGATTAAATCACATCTATTGGCATCTTTTAGCAGGGAGCAATTTGACCCAAACATTACTGATCATTTTGCATTTGGTCACTGGAACACTGATTTCATTCTCTCTTTGCTCTAAAACTGTTGTGACATGGATGGACCTGGAGGGACTGCAGTGATCTGAGGCTATAATAGGGGAGTTGCCTTGGATAACACAAGGGGTCTGCCTCTTCCCACTGAATGTAGTAGATTTTTTGCTTCTCTCTTGATCCTGTTCATAATTCTGATCCCACTCAACTCTTTCAGTATCCTCATTTTGATATATACTGTATTGTACATGCATATGCACACAGACAGATGATAATGATGATTTTATCTTGTCTTTTGTCATATCTATACACTTGTATCTCCTATGATCAGGGCCTTGACGAGACGAAAAGGCTTGTGTGGGTAAATGAAACCGTGGACATTGGAGATGTATATGTCCAGAAGGCCATGATGATACCCAGACTAACACAGATCACACGTGCCAACCTGCATTGGACCAGTGTGGTAGATTATGGTCTATTCCAGGCCTGTCAAACTCCCAGCCAATGGGCTGGATGTGTCATGTGATGGCCACCCCATGCCCAGTTTAGCGAAGAGGGAAAAAGTCCCGAAAAATCATGTGATACCGCCATGATGATGTGAGTTTGACACCCCTGGTCTATTCCTTTCACATGCCAGGGAACATGCAGAAGTGGCCTTCATCCTTCAATGGATAGCTAGTGGCTAAAATGATGATGATGATGATGATGATGATGATGATGATGATGATGATTGATGATGATGATGATGATGATGATATTTGTATCTATAGTCAACTCAAGGTGAAAAACATACATGGGTATTCCTCTTTGATGAGAAATTAATTTTGCAACCAATCTTTACATTTACAAAGTTTGCAAGTGAAGAAAAACTGAGGTAAGATCATAAGCACAGTTATGGTTTCACTTAATGACTGCTTTGCTTAATGATCAGGTTGTAGGTTCCATTTGTAGTTATTTAAACCTGCACTATTGTCTTCTATTTTCCTCACAATAGCCTTGTGAGTGACTGACCCAAAACCACCCAGCTGGCTGTCATGCCTAAGGGAGGCCTAAAACTTACAATCACCTAGTTTTTAGAGAAGCAGCTTAACCTCTGTAAGATCGTCTTTTGTTTGTGAAGGTGAAACACAATTCACTTCTTGGTAACCTCACAAAGTTACCCAAAAGAGAGAGAGAAAAAAGCCTGTGCAACTAAATGGATATCCTAGTGAATAAAAGATTATTTATTTCCTTTGGTAGATCACCATGGTCTTGTATAGGATTGCAGTCTGTGAGGTCTTCACTCAGTTTTTCCTAAGAACAGGTCACATTTAACTGTATTTAACCAGAAAGAGGGCTGAGAAAATATCTACAGACCCTTCACATCCTGGACATAATTTACTTCAGTTTCTTCCTTCAGGATCCCACTATAGGGCATTGCATGCCAAATACATGCAATACAAAAATAAGTTTTTCTCCTGTGCCATTACTCTGCTGTACACTTAATTCCCACAGCACTGCCTCATTTCTCATCTTTTCTCATCCTCTCATCTTTCCTACTATCTTCTCCTACTGGTTTCTTATGATTTATCATTTGTTGTTTATTATGCTCTGTGACCTATTATTTGGTGTTTATATGTACACTGTGAGTTTATGCACTGGAGACAAATTCCTTGTGTGTCCAATCACACTTAGCCAATGAAGAATTCTATGATTCTATTTAACATATTTGTATGACATTAGTGATGTATGGATTCTCAGAAATAATTATTAGAAACACAATGAAACACAATGAAAAGGACACGTCAATATTTTGTTTCAATTCTTTTAATCTTTATTGTCATTTATGATTATTTGTGAGAAGTTTCCTTCTGTATTAATTTCTTTTATAATCTAGGTCCTGTCAGATGTTCTCTATTCTGGGGAACTCCTGATGTTTTCAAAAATAGCATCAGCAATCAAATGAGTTCCAGTAGAAGTGGTAGATGATTTCCCATTTGCCTTTTAGAAAATAACTTGTTCTGCATTTTGGTCTGCAGGATTTTGATCAGCATGGGCTAGTAAATATTTGAATATAACTATTGGCATTCTATTCAACACTTCCTTGAACAGTTTGAATCTCCAGAAACAGCAGTAGTTTTGGTCTGACTTCTTTGGATGAGGAATCATTGTAGATCAGTAGTGGGATTCAATTTTTTTTACTACCGGTTCTGTGGGCATGGCTTGGTGGGCGTGGCAAGGAAAGGATACTGTACAATCTCCAGCCAGAGGTGGTATTTGCTGGTTCTCCGAACTACTCAAAATTTCCACTACCGGTTCTCCAGAACTGGTCAGAACCTGCTGAATACCACCTCTGTTGTAGATGTATACTGTGCTTATTATATATATATATATATATATATATATATATATATATATATATATATATATTTACCATGGAAACAGAAACCAACAATCAACTTCGGTTCCTGGACGTCCTTATTTACAAAAACCCAACGGCTCCCTAGGACACACCATCTACCAGAAAAGACACACACTAACTGCTACTTAAATGCACAATCCCATCACCACCCTGCACAGATCAACTCCGTAGCCAAGACCCTCATCTCCAGAACCAAGCGCCTAGCTGACAAAGACCACTTGAGAACAGAATTACACACCCTCACTAACGTATTAATGTCCAATGGATTCCAAAGAAGCACAATCACCAACCTAATCCGAAGGGAGACTCCCCAAAAACCAAGACACAGAACAGGACAATGACATCGCCCTCCTCCCTTACATCAAAGGCACCACAGATAAAATCAGCAAAATTCTCCACAAGCACAATATCAGGACAGCCTTTGGCACTGACCAAAAATAGCCAACATCTTAAGAAACCCCAAAGACAAGATCCAGCTAGAAAACCAAGGAGTTTACAAAATACCATGCAAAATTTGCCCAGCCATACATTGGACAAACCAACAGGAGAATAAATGCAGCATCATGAGAACACAAGAGCAGTCAGAAAAGAAGAAAAACTTCCTCCTTTTCCAGCACCTTAAAACAGGACATGAAATTGATTTTGAGGGATCCAAACTTATCTCCAATACTGAACACTTCAACAAAAGAATAATTAGGGAAGCCATCAAATAGAGAACACCCCATAACATGAATAAACGGGATGATACTTCCGCCTACCAGACATCTGGAAACTAGCCCTGGTCAACAAAGTCACAGCCACGAAAACCAACACGGACCCAAAATAACACAGGATGCCACCACCAATCTCCTTCACCAGACTCAAACCCAAGCCCACGCCACAGATGAAAGGCAACCACCATCCAGAAACCAGACCATGGCTGCAACACCAGCTGCTACACCCCCTCCACCCCAAACTAAGCAAACTGACACACGCTATAAACACATAGCCAGACCTCAAACTCGGAGCCAAACCAAGGCCCAGAATGTCACATCACAGCCTTCCACCCAGGATACTACATCACAGAACTCAGGAGATCACAACACAAAACATCAGGAGGTTGCAACAGACAGCACCCAGGAGATTACAGCACCACACCCAGGACGTCACAACAATAGAACTCAGAAGGTCATCACACAGCCCATTACCCAGGTCGTTACAACACAAAAGGCTGAGAGACACACAGCCAGCACCTCAGCCACACAGGGTCTCAGGAAAAAGCCATCCAATCTGCATACATCAACTCCACAAACCAATCAAAAAGTAACAACACATCCAACTCTAGAGTTTAAAAGGGAAAAACAGCCACGATCACACACTTCTCCCAGGAGAACGAAGCTGAAGACACCAGCCTGAAGATGACGGATGAGATTTTTGAAACATTGCCAAGGTATTCTCAATCTTACATGGGACAAGACCCGAATACACCAAGACCTACATACCTTTACCCATGAAAATCTACGAAAACAAATATATATATATATATATACGTATAGGCAAACATGGTATACACACCAGTCAAATAACAGCTTATTGCCCCTTTTGGATGAATGGGAAATTAAATATTTCAGAATTTTTAAACCAATATATAGATCTATGCCAAATCTTTTGAGTCTGTCTGTAACCTTCAATTGTACAAAACAGTGTGTCATAGAACAACAATTATTGAACAGAGGTACCTCAGAGGGCTAGTTTACAGAATGCTAAGATCCATTACTGCTGTGGGAATGAAATTTGGAAAAATTGTGGCCGCTTTAATGCTTCTGTGCTGCCATAGTTTGCTAGGGTCACATGACCTCATTTCTAACACTCCCTGACAGTTTCCCATGTGTCAATTCAAAAGCTGGCAGGGGAGGTTGCAGTTGTTGCTCAGGTGCTCCTAAAGGGTTCAACTTCAGTTTTTTATCCTTTCTTGCCACAGTTGTTGAATGAATCACTGCACTGTTAAGTTTGTAATATGATTGTTAAATGAATCTGGTTTCCTCATTGACTTGGCTTGTCAGAAGATTGCAATAGGTGATCACATGAACCTCAGACACTGCAACTATCATATTGCCAAGTGTCTGAATTTTGATCACATAACCGTAGGGATGCTGCAATGGTCATCATCAAAACTTCAAACGGTGATAAGTTGAAGACTACCTATATGTTTTGGCAATGAATAACACTAATTTTCCTGAACTGCTTATGTACTATGTAAAGTTAAAGCTTCCCCTCGCACACGTGCTAGTAGTTTCTGGCTCTAGGGGGATGTGCTTATCTCCATTACAAAACCGAAGAGCCAGCACTGTCTGAAGACATCTCTATAGTCATGTGGCTGGCATGACTAAATGCCGAAGGCGCAGAAGTTGGGACAAGTAATGGGAGCTCACTCCGTTATGAGGTGCTAGGGATTTGAGCCACTGAACTGCCAACCTTTTTGATCAACAAAAAGGTCTTAGCCACTGAGATATATATATGTGTGTGTGTGTGTGTGTCTGTGTGTCTGTGTGTACTATGTATCATATTCTATATCTGTTCTTTCCCCCCCCCCATAATAAAGCTGTATTATTTTGTTCTGTCTGAGGTTCTATAAAAACTATTTATAAAAGAACATTTTCCCCATCTTCTCATTTTGGGTGACACTGATTTACTTAAGTCAAGTTTGCCAAGCTCTTAACTCATGGGATACAATCTGCATATTCAGCCACTCTCTTTATAGAAATAAAAGGCTCCTGGTTTTCTCATCAAGGGTCAGTTCCTGGTTTTGGAGTAATTTCATGACTCCTGAGAATTTACTTGGTCTCTACCAAACAGAGTGCCAAAAAAGATGATGGAAAAAGTCTGAGAACGAGAAGCTAATTTTTACAAAGATTGCTGACAACATGAGATCACTGACATACAGAGCAAAGAGTTGTGTGCCTTGGTGGAAGACTTGAAACCAGTTTTAAAAGAAAGAGGTAATTATTCTAGGCTCTGTATTGTGTTTTATTTTGTTTTTGTTCAGAACAAGGAAAAGCTGAAAATTACACTTGGAAAACAGTCAAACAATTTGAGGGTAAGCAACAGCTCTGAGCCAAGATGTTCATATTTGCATGATGCTTCCAAAAGTTTTTTAGAAATCACATCACATGATTAGGGCTGGGGGCAGATAAAGGCTCCTTGGGTGCAATGAACCATGAGGTCAAAGGCCAATTATATTTAGCAACCAGGAAATTCATAAACTGTAAAAGGATAGCACATCTTAATCTCCCAGAAAAGTTTTTCCATTCAGAAAAAAAACTAGCAAGATAATCATAAAGAGGAAATTTTCTGTGATGAGAAACATATAAAAGAAAAAAAGAAAAGAAAGAAATATGTAATATTATTTCTACTAGACAAATATAAACTATCTGGCTAATCTAACACCTTTATTATTTCAATTGAAAAAAAACTGTTCTGAGTCTCTGGCCACCAGTTGGCAAACAAGCAGCCATTATGCTATCAATGCTATTTCAATATCCCTTTGAAAGCTTTGTGCAATGGTATTTGATTCCCTTGGGATTCATTGCACTCTGATTAGGCAGGATTATATCATTTGATTTAATGTCAACTGCCTTTCCCTATCATGTCCGGTGGTTTCATTATAGGGACAAATATTCCACTAAGCACTGTACTGAGATCATAAAACTTCTTGTCCTCAGACACCCTTGGCAGATGTCCCTGTTTCAATGAAGAATCCAGTTTTCCCAATTCTTCTTTGGAAACAAATGGAGAACAAATTCTGAAAAGCAGCACATCTTTTCACCATTTGGAGTAATTGTTCCAGCAGTGATCTCTCTTCCGGAGTTACAAAAGCTTCACTCCTCAAGACTTAGAATCAAATGAAAAATAATTCTCTATGATTCTTGTGATGCAAGAAAATGAATCATTGTCGACACTAGAAGGTGTTTTTACCCGAGGAACCATTTTTGTCCCAATTACATGACCTGTCCTACCTGCTCAGGCAGGGAAGGTATATTATGGACCCTGTCAGTTAAATAATTAAATAAATATGTCAACTCTATAATTAATATATAAATTAAACAATAATAGGGAAAATATATTGTTGTTTTGTATCTGTTTAGATTTTGTTATTATTGTTCTTTTTTAATGGTGCCTTCACATCATTGCTGACTTTCAGCTACTGACTGTATAATCCTGTAGTTTGCTTGGCGAGACTTCAGAAGTGAAGTCCATTGTCTGCTTCCTAGAGCTGAGAGAATATGAATAGCTCAGGATTACCAGTGGGTTTTGTGCCTAAAGCAAAACTAGAACTCATAGTTGCCTAATGTTTTAACCACTACATCAAACTGGCTCTCTTTAAGTAGGGCTAAGTTCAGATAATCATCAGTAAAATTGTCCTCTATTTGAGGGGTACTTCTGTGATGTAACACTAATATTATTATGTTGTCTGCTTAAGGAGGCCAATCTATGTGGAAGCTATTTTCTAAAATCTATCAGGTCATTCCCATATTAGCAAACACTGGTATGAAATTTTAAAAACTATTTTTAAAAAAATAATAACAGGCGAATGCATTTTGCAGTGATGGAAAAGTTCTCACTGTTATTATCTGCTTTCTTATCATTGTCACAATGGAGACTTTAGAGAAGAAATGGCTGAGAAAACAGGCAAAGAGATCTGATTCAAAATTGTAACAGACAGCAGTTGTAACTTTAGAATGAATATGGTTGAAATGTATTTGAATATAAGTAGCTTGGGTTGGTAGTTGGGATGTTGGTCTGAGCTCTGAGCTTGGCAATTTGGTTGCAATCATTTTGTCACCATTCGAGGAGACATGGTCGGTGTGCTTTGAATTGTGAGAATGAATGAATAGAATGGAATGAATATATTACATAGATTTATAAGCACCAGGTTCCTATTAAAGAAGTCCACAGGTTGGACAGGGTTTGTCAATTTGGGTTAATTCTAGGTTTATAGTAGTGTATATTAATCAGCCCTTTTTAGCAGAATTTGTTTTATTGCTTAACATTGATGTCTATGAGTTCAGTTTAGTTTTTGCAGAATATGGGCTTTTAAAATGTGGCAAATGGAAACAAATGAGTCAAAGTCATTTAAATATTTAAATATTTGTGTGGGCATCACAATGATGATAATTCAGCCAAGTGGCTGCCACCCTGATCTCAGTATTATGAACCTGACACTTTCCTGTTCAGAAAGAATATAAGTTATAAAAAAAACTTGCTTCAATGTTGTTCAGAAATAAATAAATACACTGGATATCCTCTTGTTTTAATGAATGTTTCTATTTAGGATTGGGTAATGTGTACCTAAATCCGTAAGTGGCCTCTGACATAATTTCAGAGGTTCTCTGCAAGATATATGTTCTTCACTCACATATTCAATACTGTAAGTCTCTTCAACCTGCTTCTTGGAAGAAGGAAAACAGGATGAAAAAAGAGATAGGTAAATAGTGTGTGTGTGAAACAGAGAGAGAGGAGGGAGGGAGAGAGAGAGAGAGAGAGAGAAAGGAAGGAAGGAAAGAAGGAAAGAAACAGAAAGAAAGAGAAAAAGAAAGAAAGAAAGAAAGAAAGAAAGAAAGAAAGAAAGAAAGAAAGAAAGAAAGAATGGGATCAGATAAAGGAAGATGTCAGAAAAAGAAAAAAATAGCTGCTATCATAAAATGAAGGTATGACTGAAACGTATAGGGCAACTCATATTATGTGTAAGGGGATCTTCAGTTCCCTCTTCTATCCTTTATCTGTTGTAATTTGCATTTCTAAGTTTGCAAACTCCTTACCTCAAAAACATGCAAAAACAATGCATAGTGGGGATCTGCTGAGCATGGGGTATATATCTTCAAATTATAAGTAAATTTAGATTTAGTGGAAAAGGTATTTATTTTTCATTTTTAAAATAAAATAGGAAAAAACATTCTTCTTGCTTCTGATCTTTAGGAGCAACCTATGTGCCAGAGAATCAGGACTCAATTTATAGCTCCAGCTTTTACCAATATAGAAGGCCTAGCTAATCACATCTAAACTCTCAAGCTAGGCAGAGTCAGACCTAGTTAGATGATTGGATGGGAAACTACCACAAAACTCCAGGACTAGAAACTAGATTGGGAAGTGAAAATTAAGAAGACAATAGCAAACCACTTCCACTGTATACTGTTCCCAAGAAAATTGCAAAAACTTGTTCAGTTAACAGAAGCCATGACTGACCCCAAAGAGACTGTACTTTGTATAGCTCCATTTACCATACCTCAGGAGGCTGGTTGTAAATGGGTTAAGGTTATCACATCATGCTCTTTTTTGTAAGTTTATTATATTATCCAGCTTTCTGGCATGTTCGATAGAACAGGGCTTGGCCCCATGCACCAAGACTTTACTTACATTCTCATGATCAAATTATAGAATTGTTTTTGTCCTTGTTGGATTGGGTTTTTAGACATGCTTCAACTTAGGTTTTAACATCTAGATTTGGACTGATCATTGCACAATTTCCTGATTTTGAATCTTTGGGTTTGTTAGAAGGTCCCTTGATTTGAGAAGGTCTATGATAAGGACACTGAATGTCCAGTTCCTATCCATGATTTTGCTTGTGAAGTTCAAAGTTGTTTTAAGTCCATTACCCGGTTCTTTTGTATGAATTATCTCTATTCTGAATGAATGAATGAATGAATGAATGAATGAATGAATGAGGCAAATATTCATTGATCAGATAAAATTGGGGTTAAATATAAAAAAGGTCAGCGCACAAACAAATAAGGATGAGAACCTATCAATTAAGCATTTTATACATCATCTGATTTTAATAGAAATATTTGCAATTGAAATCCTACATCTATTTACCATCAAAAATAACTTTACACAATATTACAGAAAGAAAGAAAGAAAGAAAGAAAGAAAGAAAGAAAGAAAGAAAGAAAGAAAGAAAGAAAGAAAGAAAGAAAGAAAATACCTTTACAATGACTTTTGGGATCCTAATTGAGACAGCTTTGTAAATGTCAGCTACATTATAAATGAAATTCATGTGAAAATAACACATCTAAAGGAAACAGGATTATTTCCCACAAGGGAAAATTTTAAGTTTCTTTTAACCTTATAGTCGTGTTATTTGAGAATCATGGTGGTTTTTAGCCACACTCCAGCATTTATTGTTAGCTGAAACTGCCAAAAAACACTTTAAAGAAAATATAAAGCAATAAGAAACTAGGTAATTTTTTTTAAAAAAGACATTATTTGTTTTACAAAAATTCTCTGTACAGTGGATATACAGAAGTTTGTATTGTTGAGTGTGTGTTTGTACATAGATGTTGATTTTTATTCATTTTCTAAACACTTCTGGTTTTAATTTGTGGAGATATTCTTGTACAAAAAATGACCACATGTGTTGAACAGGAACCTCATAAATTCTGTTGTAAAATGGCTCTTCCAATGAAGTTTGGTGTTGGAGCATTTGTTCCTGATTATATAATAATCACAGTAATGATGACAAAATTATGAGAGAGAAAGCATGCAACTTTTAAGAACTGTTTCTAACAAAGTGACAGAGAAAGCCTTTCCTCTTTTTATGTATGCAGCATGTTGCTTCGTAATTGCCAGTGAAAGAAATAGTACCAACACATTTGGGAACTTATTTCATATGCAACTAAAGCTGAATTTTTACATTAGCATTAGTGTTGTTGTATGGAAGTATGGACTATATTTGTTACTTAGAAGTACAATGGACATGACAAATATTTAGAGCAGGGGTCCCCAACCCCCTATTCAGAACTGGGCCATGTGAGCAGTGGCCCAGCATGCATGCGAAGCTCCACTTGCACAAGCAATGCCCCAAAGGCTTCTTTCTCTCTTGAATGAGTGGAGCTGTGCTCGCATGTGCATGCTGGTTCACTGCTTGCATGACCCAGTTTCCCTCTGCCCCTCAAACCAGGCCACCAAGTTGCATGTTCCTGATGCTCCAAAAGCAGATTGGTGAGAGCAGAAACTGAGTGGGAGGAGTGCTCAGCTTCACAGGACACCCAATCCTCTTTTTAGCATTGGGCAGGCTCAGTGAGTCTGAAGGAGCATGAGACCATGCCTCCCAGCAGTGGTGGGATTAAAAATTTTTTACTACCGGTTCTGTGAGGGTGGCTTGGTAGGGGTGGGTTGGTGGGCATGGCAGGGGAAGGTTACTGCAAAATCCCATTCCCTCCCCACCCCACTAACCTGCTTTCCAGCTCCGTTCTCCTGTGCAGGGCAACAAAAGAAGACCCAGCCGAACAGCTGGGACTCGAGAGACAGAGAATAGATAAGGGCAGGGCCACTCAGAAGTGGTATTTCCTGGTTCTCCGAACTACTCAAAATTTCTGCTACCGGTTCTCCAGAACCGGTCAGAACCTGCTGAATACAACCTCTGTCCCAAAGGCTTGTCTTCTCATGCCTTTTGCAAAGGGACAAAGGGATTTGGGATGGGGTGCAATCTTGCACTGTTTCAGGCTTGCAATCTCTTTTGCTTTTGGCATGGAGAAGCCTGAAGGTGCAGGAAACCATGCCCCAAAGGCTTCTCCTCTTTTCTGCATGAGTGGTTTTCTGGCTGGGTAGGTGTGGCTGGTTGGTCATGTGACTGGGTGGGTGCCATCACTCATCACACCCAGTCCCGCCTCCCAGCCACTTGCCTCAAAGGCAGAGGTAGGATTCAGCTGGTTGGGGATAATCCCACCACTGGCTGGCCCTGCCCCTGCCAGTCTTTTGACCTGTTTTTTGGCCCATTTTCAAACAATTTTTGGGCCATTTTCAGGCTGTTTTTCAGGCTGTTTTCAGGCCATTTTCTGGTCCATTTTCAGGCCATTTTCAGACAATTTTGGGGCTTTCAGGCCATTTTCAGGGCATTCTCAGACCATTTTTGGGTTATTTTCAGGCTTTTTTCAGGCTGTTTGCAGGCTATTTTGGCGGGCTGTTTCAGGCCATTTTGGGGCTGTTTTCAGACCATTTGTGGGCTGTTTTCAGGCCATTTTCAGGCCATTTTCAGGCAGATTTTTGGGATGTTTTCAGGATGTTTTCAAGCCATTTTTGGGGGTGTTTTCAGACCATTTTGGGGCACTTTTAGGGCATTTTTGGGTTGTTTTTGGACCATTTTTCAGGATGTTTACAGGGCATTTCAGACCATTTTTAGGCAATTTTTAGGCTGTTTTTGGGCTGCTTGCCCCAAAACGGCCCAGAAAACAGGCCACAATTGAGCGGGGGTGGAGCCAGCCAGTGGTGGGTTTGCCAGTTTGCTGAAGTATGTAGAATCTTAACTACCGGTTCACTCGAACCGGTGTGAACTGGCAGCAGCCCACCTCTGCTCTCCAGTCTTTTAAAAAAACTTTCAGTGATGAAGTAACCACAACATCTGAAGGCAAGGTGTTCAAATGGTTAATTGTCCTCACTGTTAGGAAGTTTCTCCTTAATTCCAGGTTGCTTCCCTCCTTGATTAGTTTCCAACCATTGTTTCTTGTCTTGCCTTCTGGTGTTTTGGAATTTAAGTTGACCCACTTTTCTCTCTGGCAGCCCGTCAAATATTGGAACACTGCTATCATGTCACTCCTAGTCCCTTACTCTAGACTGGCCATACACAATTCTGTTCTTCATACTTTTTTTTCTCCAAGACCCTTAATCATCTTAGTTATTTTTCTTTGCACTTTTTCCAAAGTCTCAACATCTTTTTTGTAATGAGGTGACCAAAACTGGATGCAGTATTTCAGATGTGGTCTTACTAAGGATTTATAAAGCAGTACTAATATTTCATGTGATTTTGATTATATGCCTCAACCTAATACAAACAAGGATTGTATTAGCTTTCTTGGTGGTGGCTGCACACTGCTGGTTCATGTTTAAATGATCATTATTAAATTACAGTTTTCTTCAGGTATCCCCCTGAATATATGACAGTAATCCAGTCTTCTGCTCTCTCCACACATTCAGCTGGGAACACTGAAAAGAAATCTTATTTGTGGGGCATATTTGCCTGAAAATAAGTAAAGCTCTACATATAATCAGAAATTTTTATAATTTTTTCCCAGATATGGCAAACAGAGTTCTAGTTCAGTAATGTTTACCAAATGTGTGAAGGTTGGTGAAGGGATAAGAAACAACTTAACCCTCATATGCTCCCTTCTTTATCCACTTCTAAATCTTTGTGAGTTAGGCAACTGCCTTTGGGGCTTTTTATCACATATTTTACATCCATTTTTTTTCTTTTCACCACCCATTTTAGAAATTATGTTTAGAGGAATCTAGGGAGAAGGCATAATCATGGGATTGGATGGGTTTGCACCAATTTCCATGGGATTGCACAGAATTGCTCTGTACAACCCTGTAGTTTCAGGATTCTTAAGGGTTCACTGAGAATGGGCAAAAGACAAAGGTTGGATCAAATGGAAGCCAAACCTTGGCTCTTTTCTATCCATCCAAGGGGTAATAGATCATAATTGGGAGCGTCTTATCAAATTCGGTACCTGTCAACAGTGGTGTCCCCCAAGGCAGCATTCCAGGACCAACTCCCTTCATACTTTACTTAAATGACCTCTGTGATCATATTAAGAGCAACTGCATTCTCTTTGCTGTTGATGTAAAGCTATTTGACACCACAGACAATACTGCTGCCCTTCAAAAAGACCTCAACTATCTATCAAAATGGTCAAACAAATGGCAACTTCAAATCTCAATAAATAAATGCTCTGTCTTACATATTGGCAAAAAAAAATCAGAAAATAAAATACAAGCTGAATAGTCAAGACCTTGTTGATGATCCAAACTCCGTCAAGGACCTTGGAATATTCATCTCTAATGATCTAAGTGTAAGAGCCCACTGTAACTACATAGCCAAAAAGGCATTAAGAGTTGTTAACCTAATCCTATGTAGCTTTTTCTCTGGTAATATCACACTACTAACTAGGGCATACAAAACATTTGCTAGATCAATACTCAAATACAGCTCATTAGTCTGGAACCCATATCACGTATCTGATTTTAACACAATTGAGAAAGTCCAGAAATATTTCACAAGAAGAGTTCTACATTCCTCTACTCATTGCAGAATACCTTATGCCACCAGACTTGAAATTCTAGACCTAGAAAACCTAGAACTACGCCGCCTTCGGTCCGATTCTAAGTATAGTATATAAAATCATACATTGCAATGTCCTTCCGGTCAATGAATACTTCAGCTTCAACCATAACAATACAAAAGCACACAATAGATACAAACTCAAGGTTAACCGCACCAAACTTGATTGCAGGAAATACGACTTCAGCAACAGAGTGGTCAATGTCTGGAATACTCTACCTGACTCTGTGGTTTCTTCCCCAAACCTCAAAAACTTCAACCTTAGACTTTCTACTATTGACCTCACCCTTTTCCTAAGAGGTCTGTAGGGGGCATGCATGAGCGCACCAAAGTGCCTACCGTCCCTGTCCGATTGTTTCTTTTATTTTTCTTATATGTATTCATTTCATGTATTCATAACTATGTTTATCCTTATACTTATTATCTTGTAAGTGATTGACAAAATAAATAAATAAAATAAAATAAAAAATAAATCCTGAACCTCTCCTTCTCTGAGGGTGCTTCACAGGCACAAAGAAGTGTTGATAAACTTCTCAAAGTTATAATTAGCAATTTTTTTCAGGAATAATAAATTTGGAGAAATGTAATACCTAAAGCTTTGTCTACCCAATTTCATACTGATTTTCATGGACAACCTTTCCATAATGATATTTTCTCTAAATGTGCCAACATGCTTATTTCTTTGATACAGAGATGATTATTACTTATTACTCCATAATTAGAAATCGGTAATGACTTCAATATGCTACTTTAACAGTAAGAAATAACAATTATTTCCTATCCCATATATAACAAATGTTGCTTTTTACTAAAACTTTTTAAAAATTGTGTTGGGGGGGACAAAAAAGCAGGAAAGAAGAGACACACTCTTGAAGATAAATTAGGTATTCAGGGAAATGTACAGTTTTTTCCTTAAGCATGGAAGATATCTCTGTGAAAATCACAACAATATATTTGGATAACCTTTTGTAAAATTAAGATTAATGATAATCAGAGATAAAATTTCCCCCAACTTCATCTGTTTCATAACTTGTAGATTCTTTTTTTAAATAAGAGTGCTGTTTCATGTCTAAGCTAAAAGACTATTCATTTACGTCTTTGCAGGTCTCCATATCCCTTTCCTTCAGCTAAGACAAATAACTAGTGCTTTCCCTTTTACTGATCCCAGAGCACCTGAACATAGATTTTATTTCTCAAAAAGATGAAGCTGATAATCCCCTCCTGCAGCTATGTTCATTTAGCAAAGTTATTGGAGTTGATCTTTCACAGTGGAAGGCTTTTAATGAGCATTAAGCCTATTTTAGGGCTTTTATTATAGAATTATTTTTGAGTTTTGAGGTATGTATTTCCTTGTAGGCTTGAGTAAATAAGTTCTGTTTCAGTTTGGTACCTGAGATTCAAAGGAATCTTGTTGCAATTCAATTTGAGAGAATGCCAATTCAATCTGAGTGGCTCAAAATTTTATTTGAAGAAAGATTTGCCCAAAGGCTATATTGGGGATGTCTATAGCTATTCACTTTTTGGCAGAATGGGTTGAAAATACCTGGGATGGTACATCCCTTTAGGGGAGATTAACTCAGCCAAATCTGAGTTAGCTATCTTGATCTTTACCATAAAACATTTTTGAAATATTTGTTTTACAGTTTTCTAAAGACAGAGTAGCAGAAATGAGAAAAGTAGACCAAACTGGAGAGAAAAAAGCCTATGTTTTTGTGTTGAAGAATGTAAAAAATGCCCAGCTTAAAAAACAGTATTATTTTTTTAAAAAGACAAAAAATAATCTTTAACTTTTTCATTTGCATTTCTGGGATGCTTTGTTTGGCATGACACTAAAAACAACTTTTGGGATGGCTTAGTTCCAATCATTGGTTGGAAAGACAGATTCTGCTGGGTATGATCTCCTAATTACTGGCTTTGAAAAGTGGCCTTTTCTGAGGAGTTCTCTGAAGAATTCATGCTTTCCTGTGGGGAGGTAAATACTTTTGCTGCTTCTTATGATTGGGTTTTGAGAAATGACAGGAAAGTTGGCATAGTTATTTGGCCAACTTGGCCCATCCCAGTAAGAACCCCTTATATAAAGCAGGACAAGTTTGTCAGGATTATGATTTGCTGTTAATAATCTATATTAGGTATTTAACTAACAGAGGTAAAAGCAGGCTGACACAAAAAATTAAGTGGCATAGAGATAGGCAGGCCTCAGAGAAATATGATACATCAGAACAAATGTCATCTGTATCAGTTTCTATTCCTAGAAAGAGCAAACATTTATACTGTTAGTGTTACCTGGTACTCATTCTATCATTGTCAAGAGCCTTAAATCTATCCCAGTCATACAGAATTTCAAAGTACAGTTTTGATTCATGAGTGTGTCCTGGATGGATCACCTGAGTCTATGTTCTGAAAGCTGAGAGCTGAATGGAATTCCTAGTTGTGTTGGCAGGAATTCCTAGTTGTGTTGGAAGTGTAATAAGTGCATTAGCAGAAGGGAGAGCAAAGTTAAGGGACTGGTAACTGATCTTATGAAAGAACCTGTGGACTGGAAAAATGAATGAAGCTCAAGGTCATAAAAAGCCAGGCCTTCCCAAAACATTTCTGATAGGCAGAATGTTTCATGACATAACAAATTGTATTGATTGGCTGCTCATATCAATGTCAGAGAGGCCAGCAATGTATTCAACTCCTTCTCAGCCTTCTTGAAGGTCATCCAATATATATGCGACTGGGTAATTAAAGGCTGTCCTATTGCGCATAAAAATGGCCAGAATCTCCATCATATGGTTGCAGAAGCTATTTTACATCAGACCTGGCTTATATAAACTAAATTCCTTGCAATTATTCCCACAAACCACATCTAAGGGGCACAAAAATGTTTGTGATGCGTGTTATGGAAAGTTGTACGGCAAGTAGATGAATACCTAAATTATCCCCAAATCAGGTTAATCAAGGTTTTCCAGAATGGAATCCTTATACAAGTTGCTGAGTGCCTGCAAATCTGTAAATTGCCTTGAAAAGCCACCAAACACTTTGAAACCATCTGATTCAATTTCCTGCTTCAAAGCAGGCCTTCACTTTAATTCACAAATCTGATTCTGATTGGAGTGAAAGAAGCTTTGTCAAATTGAAGCATTCCTACCTCAAATGGCATGAAAAATTAACACCATTTTTTAATTGTAACTGTTCAAAGGGCACCTTTACAGCTTATGGAGGGATGTGGATTACTTTTTGTTTAAAACCATTCTTATAGCATTTTTCTACATGCTGTAAGGATTTACAGAATTTAGCATATATGCTATTTTCTTTATAGGATGAAGAATTCTTTATCATATAATTTATAATAGGATAAATTCTTTATAGGATAACCTCTAAACTCAGTAATTATGAAATCTGAGTGGTGATCCAAAGGGAGAAATATGATTTGGAGCATGCATGGTGGAGAGGATTCACATAGCACACACATTCACATAGCACACACCAGAAATACGCTAAAGCAACTGCTTTTTTTCTCAGTCTCAAGTTCTCATGCAATCTTGGGAAAATGGAAAAGACCCATTTGGTTTAAGGTGCTATAAGTGTCCTGCCCACCTAGCAGTTTGAAAGCATGAAAATGCAAGTAAATTAATAGGTACCACTTTGGTGGGAAGGTAACAGTATTCATGTACCCTTGGCACATAGCCATGCTGGCCACATGACCATGGAAATTGTCTTTGGACAACACTGGCTCCCTAAGGCAAGAAATGGAGATGAGTACCAAGTTCTAGAGTCAGACAGGAGTGATAGGGAAACCTTTTCCTCTATCTTTTCCTCTCTGCAAGCCCAAATCACAGCAAAGTTCTATAAAATATACCGAATATGCTGAACTGTAATTCCAGGAATGTAACAGCTATTGCAAGCATTGGGGTATGGTAGCTCAGCAGTTAAAGACACTGAGCTTGTTAACTAGAAAGTAGACTGCCTGGGTTAGAGACCTAAGTGCCACACAACAGAAGGAGCTCCTGTTATTTGCCCCAGTTCCTGCCAGCCTAGCAGTTCAAAAGTATGCAAATGCAAATAGATAAATAGGTACCACTTTGATGGGAAAGTAACAGCCTTCCCTGTGCCTTGGCATATTGGCCAGATGTCCACAGAAACAGCTTTGGACATTGCTGGCTCCCTCAGTTAAGAAACAGAGATGAGAACTGTCCCCTAGAATCAAATACAAATGGACAGGGGAAATTGTTACCCTTATGTTATTGCAAGTATAAATGAGGCTGTTCGAAGAAAACTGAAATTTAAATAAATACATGGCTTTGGTGCTTCTGGTACTTTAGATACTTTCTTGCTGGGCAAACTAAGCAAAGTCTAATGACCTGGGTAAATAAAGATGTGCCTCTGGGGAACTAAAGTTTAACTACAGTTGGAGCTTGGATGGACACAACAGACTCAAAGAACAAAGCTGACTCAGTTTCCTTTATGATTCTAAGCACTGGCTTCAAACTGAAGGCTATGTAATACAATATCTGCACATGGAAGGAATGAAGAGATGTGCCACAAATTCCTGGCAGAGCCAAAAGAGAAGCCAAGAAATTGAAAGTGAGTCACTGGCATCACCTAACAAACGAATCATGCATGAAAAGAGTTGGAGTGGTAAAGAACATATCTGCTGATACTGCTTATTTTGTAGCATCTTCTATAGGCAAGCATGGCACAAGGCCTTATGAATCACACTTTATCATTTTCATGACTTTCCAAAATACTCAGGACTTCTTCATAGACTATTTGTCCTCAGTAAACTCTATTTTGTATACTAATCATGCAACATTTTCATGTTCATCATACATAAAGTTCTTTGTCAGGAAACAGCAGCCTCTGCAGATATCAGATACTCTTGTATATACCATATTTAATGTTATTTATAATAACTTTTATTATATTGAACAATATAATTATTTATTATTTATTTATTTTATTATTTATTTATGTTATTTATAATAACTTTTATAATGCTGAATCCAAAAATTCTGATTGGTGCAAAACAGACTAAAAGTGTAAATGAAATAGCCCCAAAATAACAACATTTTGTGGAGTCTACACTACTCAAATGGGGGACACATGATTTTGGAATTGGAGTACCTTAATGTGTGGAACTTTAATGGAGATGTGTATCAGGCTGAAAGCATCCAATGTGGTTGCTAAAGGGCCTTGTTAAGAATCATGATTTATCTTATTAGAATAGTTGAAAAGGGTAGGAAAGTGTTCTGTGCACTCAGACATAACTATTATACTCTGCCTACCTAGGCTGGTGTACAGGATCCTGTCAAGATTGTACCAGTAACTGCAAGTTACTGCTTCTGAGTTGGGGACATTAGGGAACCCATTATAGGGATGTGGGTAATAGGTTGGATGCAGAGGTGAAAGGAATACTTGAACTGCTAATTTGGTTGATTAGGATATTTGGATATGCAGAATTGGATAGAGGGAAGCTAGTGGGCTAATTGCAGTAGTTTTCAACAGGTTCTATCAAGACCAAATAGGCCAACTTGCCTTGGCCAATTTGCCATGGCCAATTTGCTATGGGACAATTCAACAAATAAAAAGTTAAATTAATTTTGACAGAACTGTGGCCAATAATAATAAAATTAAGAAAGTCACTTCAGAAATACAAGAGTTAGAATAATAAAAATAACTGATTAAGACAGATTGAATTGTCCCATGATGAGTTATGCTATAGCAAGTTGGCCATGCCAAACTTTGCCAACATCAAAATTATGGGTTGCAATGGAGAGAGTTGGGATAGCTCAGGACAGTTGTAGAGATCTCTGCTTTTTCAGCAAGATGCCAGAAGGTGAGACGTTTGCAGAACATTAATGAAAAAGTTGCCCAAATTTGCTTCTTTTCATTCATAGTCTGATCTGGTGATTGGCTTGCAATCTGATTTGGAACTAATGTTTGTCTATGGATTCTAATGAAGTACATGGGATATAGGCATATATTTTGTGACTGGTGACTTACCTTCATGCCCCAATTTTCTTTAGTGAGCCAAAGGGGGAAAAGTGAATAGCTGCATCTAGGAAGAGGCCTCTTTGATGGAGATGGCAATTCTGAATGGCTTCAAGGAGACAATAGTGTTTTAGTTTTAGTAGTTTAGTTTGATGAGAGTATAAATATAATAAATATATAATTTAATGTACAAATAGACTATTGTACATAGTCTAGTACTCCACCTGGCCCACGACCTCTGCACCTTCCGCCATGATTTAAAAATCTGGTTGTTTGAACAGGCTGTGCTGTGCTGACTCCTCGGGGGGATTGGTTTTATATTTTAAATTATTAATGGGTTTTTAGTTAATTTGGCTTGTTTAATTTAATTTTATTTTAGGTAATTAATTTATTGTTCTGATTTTATTTGTGAGCCACCCCAAGTCCTTTTTGGAGAGGGGGTGGCATACATGTCAAATAAATAAAATAAATAAATAAATAAATAAATAATACCAAAATAACAACAAAAATGAATCTTAATAGAATTTTGATAACATGCCCAGAGAATTTTGTCGATCTTATTTGAGCATGTCACATCTATTTAACTTGCTTGTTTTAAGGTTTTAAATTTAATTTTGAAGAGCAGGGAATATAAGTAATACTGCAACAAGTGCACAGCCATTTATTTATTTATTTATGCCCCACCTTTCTGTTTTGGCATGTAGTGTTCATATGCATGCATACATGCACACACATGCAATTAATTAGATTGTGCGTATGTGTCACATTGTGATAAAATTTCAGAGCAGCAAATACAAGCTTTATTTTATTTTATTTTTTAAAGAAATCAGAATGTGTAATAAATTGCTAGATGGTATTTGGCTGCACTTATAACAAAAAAAAGCTACTATTCACAAATACTCAGCAATATTATTTTTTCTCTGGTGTATGCAGCTATTGGAGATGGGAAAGGGAATAATGAAAGAGAAACCATGCAGGGCATCAGCTTCTCTTATTAGCTTTTACAGTTTCAAAAGGAATGCTGGGATGAAATTGCTGGTATCATTCTGGCTTGCAAAGCTATTGCAGCCCCAAATCTCTGTCTTTATTTTTATTTTGTACTATCCACCTGATGCAATAGAAGCTACAAGTAAATATTAATTTAATGCTATTCTAAGATTGCTGATTCATAGGAGGAAAGTTAGTGGAGCAGCATATTTTTTCATGCATCTATCTCTCTACATCTACCTCCCTCCCTTTTCTCTCCCACACGTCCACACATCCACACACACACAAGACTTGAAAGCCTTAGGCTCATGTTAAAGGAAAAAGACTGACTGTTCAAAGCTTTGTTTCATCCAGCTGGTCTGAAGCCAACAGTCTCCTACTGAGAAACAAACAACCAATGAACCTGTCCAGATCAGTACATTCAGCTAATGAAAATGTATGTAATTGATATTTTATAACCATAGAAAGGATTTTCTTTAAGGGGTTTAATGATATTGATTGAAGAAAAGAAGCCAGATAGATGATTCCCAGCTTCTGTGTGAGGGATTTAAAGTGCCTTGGAATGAAGAAATGTACACGGGTTTAAAATTCACCACAAATTTCCATGCAATCTGCAGCTTTTTAATGCCATTGACAACCTGACAATTAATCACGAGAGTCAACTGGGTCTCTTTTCTGATCAATTATCTGTTTCGAGACCTCTCATTGTGAATTCTGATCTGTATCAGTGTAACTGAGGAAGGGAGCACTGAAAGCATTAGGAAATGAATTCAGGGGGTCCTTTTACTGCCTGCAGTTTTACAGTTCTTCCTACAAATCAAAGGTCACCTGGTATATCCTTTAACTATATTTGTCACATCATGGGGGAACTAGATACTCTCATGAAGAGAACTTCATGGAGAAGCAGATTCTATAATGTGAAAGGTTGTTACATACTAATAGCGATACTTATACTATGTTTTTTAAATTTCCAGTTACAATGGGAAACAAGCTGACAAACATTTAATTTTGTTATTTTTCTCACCTGTAACCAGGTGTTTTACATAGGAGGTATGAGAAAGAAAAGCTTCCATATCACCCTTGCTGTGTTCCTTGCAATCCTTGCCACCCACCTCACGCTTACTAGCCTTAATCAGGGAATCCCAGATCATGAAGCCTTAAGATTCTGTTAAGGCTTTCAGCCAAGTTTGACATCTTGGTTGAAATTGATAGGAAATTGGCAAATATCAGCAGCTCAATCAAAACCGTTAGGAATCCTCTTAAGATATGGACATCCCTTAGATGCACAATAGGATTCCCCAGAATGAGACCCATCATCCAAAGTCACCACCAGGACAGACAAAGAAAATGAAATTGGCTAAAGGTGACAGCTCATTCAGATAAATATGCCTTTCGAGATAGCAGATATTCTACCCATTAAAAAACAAAACATCCCTTGCTCTATATGACTGCCACTTCTAACTGCAATCTCAATTAAGCAAAAGGCCAGCTGATATGGTAAACAAATGGGGAAAAAACCTAGCTCAAGCTAACCCCTGAGTGCTGGCATTTGGCCAACCAGCTAATTGTAGTTTCCAATAATTCCTAAAGGTTAGATGCTGTTCCTGGGAGGAACAAAGGAAGGTTTTCTCTAAAGCAGAGGTATCAAACTTGCAGCCTGCTGGCCAGATGTGTCATGCACTGCCCATGCCCATGCCAGTTTAGTGAAGGGGGAAAAAGTCACAATAAGTCATGTCAGAGGTGGTATTCAACTGATTCGGACCAGTCCTGGCATACAGGTAGCGGAAATTTTGAGTAGTTGGGAGAACCGGCAAATACCACCTCTGACTGGCCCTGTCCACTCGCTGTTTCCTCTTCTATATTCCCTTGTTTTTTAACTAAGCTGATTTGTGCGGCAGAGCAAATTGCTGTGCTTCGGCTGTGCTAAAAAAACAGCTCACCTCACCAGCGTAGACACACAGAGAGTTTTTGAGCGCGCAACACATGCGTGAAGCATGCGTGCAGGCGTGAAGTGCACTCTCATAGAACCAGTAGGAAAAAATTTGGAATCCCACCACTGCATCACATGATGCTGCAATGATGATGTGAGTTTGACACCTCTGCTCTAAAGTAACCACTTGAAAACTAAGTATGGTATTCTCCAATGTTACCTAGTATTGGTAATGAAACTGTTAGATTTGCATGAAGAGTCAGATGCGGAGTGCTTCAGTGAAGAGTTTATTAGTGACTACAGCTCATAACAGACCCAATTTGGCTGGGCTGTGGCTGCTACTTATAGCCAGCAGCCGCAGTTGCCAGCCAATCAGAGTGCAGGGTTTTCCTGCACTTTTTAAACTAATCATTTCTGACATTTTACAAGAACAGTTCAAACTTAACCAATGACATTCAAACCTGCATACATAACAGAAACATCTGCAAGAAAACAATCAAGCTCAGAGAGTACCAAATATCCTTTATTTCAACCATGAGCTACAAATATTTATCCTTTATTGACTGTTCTTATCTCTCAGTTATCTCTCTCTTTCATATGTGTGTTAGAACAAAATTCTAGGTTTAGGCCAGGCTGGGTCTTCCAAAGAACACACAGGGTGAATTGCAGAGGCAAAGTTGTATTCAAAGCAGGACAGAGAACCACAGCAATCAAAGGTAGGCTACAAAGTTAGTGTTAGCTAATGAAAAGTCTGCAAGAAACCAAAGTTACTTTGGTGACTAACTGTGAAAAGAACTATGAAAAAAATAACTGGAGTAATTACATTGATAAATATTGTTTCTTTATCTATTGGGGAAAGCACCTTCTCCAGAATGTAATCTAGTAGCTTATTTGTGAGAGAAAATAATAATTTTTAATTGTAATATCAATAATGGTCTCAACTATTTAAACATTAATAGCCTTGTTTAACTATTCAGCTGAACAGGAGAATCTGCAGGGTCCAATGCTTTCATCATTTACCTCTGCTTAATCACCCCAGGAATTTTTAGATGAACATGTGGAGGACTCAGCCTTGATAAAGAATAGAGTTGTGACACTGTTTTACCCCTAGGGCAGTGGTGGGATTCTACCGGTTCAGATCAGTTCACGTGAACCGGTAGTTCCTGGTTTTTAGCACAGATGATTCGTGCGGCAGAGTAGTTTGCCGTGCCTCAGGTGTTTCAGTCACCAGGGCTGCAGTAGAAGGTAAGTAATTCAGTTGAAAATAGGCTTTTTAAAATGTAGAACAGGTGCATAAAGCACGCATTTGGCACGTCCACTCACCAAACTGATTGTTACACTGGTTGAATCACACCACTGCCCTAGGACCCATGCATTTTGAAATTTTGAGGGAGAATTACATATGTGACTTCATGAATAAAAATATAGCTCTTGACAAGATCCAGGAACCTGGGAACAAATTTACCATATTCATAATTGCCTTGGGAGATTCTGGTAAGCAGAGGTTGCCAACCAGGGGGCAGAATTCATGGCTGAATAGAAGAGTGGATCTCCAGTTTGAATATGAGGTAAATCAATTGTTCATAATGATTTAATGAATACATCAAATTTATTCATTTGATTTCATTTGTTTTGAATTGATTAATCATTGATTCTTTATAACAGTTTTGGATCTCCTCTATGATGTAATGGTATAGCACTTAGACTTATATCCTGCTTCACAGTGCTTTGCAGCCCTCTCTAAGTGGTTTACAGTGTTATTGCCCCCAACAATCTGGGTCCTCATTGTACCAACCTCAGAAGGATGGAAGGCTGAGTCAACCTTGAGCATGGTGAGATTTGAACTGCCAAATTGCTGGTAGCCGGCAATCAGCAGAAGCAGCCTGCAGTACTGCATTATAACCACTGTGCAACCATGGTTCATTATGGTGGCCTGGTGGTAGCTTGCCATGAAAGGGAAGGGTGGGGTGTCTTTAAAAACCATAATCAAAACTCTTTCTACTTGTTCTTACATAAAATACTCATCTGAAAGAGAAGGAGGAGCATTGGATAGCCATATGAGGGCAATAAAAAACAGATATAAAAACATTAAAGTTAACAAGGATGAGCTAAAACTAGATAAAATTAGATAAAACTCACTCCTTTATAAATTGTTTTTCCCAGCAAGAAGAGTCAGAAGAAAGCCAAGATAAGTTGGGAAGGGGTGTCATTTGCCTCTTTTCTCCTTGCAGAAAAAAATCACATCTATATTTCTTTAGAAACTCAAGATTTGCATAGTCACATGTTCCTGTCTTCTTAAGCTTGAGCGAGTCTGTGCATAGCTCCTGCAGACAAACCCAAGAGTTTGCATCCAAAAGAAAGAGGTTAGTTAGAAGCTTGGCTGCTCTGCAGTGGCTGAGGCCCAAGCACTATTTCAGTTTTAAAACTTGAGGAAAGAAACAGTCGCTGTCAGGTAATCTTTATATTATGAGCAAAGAAATCTTTTACTGTGTTAATGTAATTGGATAAACAGCCATTACCGTCTACTTTTGCCAGCTGCAATATGTTGGGTTTTTTTTCAGCCAATTTTAAACTTTTTTTATGCTACTGAAGCCCAATATTTTTTTGGCTTCTGAAATGGAAAGCTTGGAATATCTGGGGACATTTTATTAAGTTACTTTGCATCCTTTCCACTTTGACTTTGGGGGTGAGCAAGAGGGATTGTAAAAGAGAAAGCAGAAAGGAACATGATATATAAGGTTTAAATTCACTTGGAATTTATAGAGACAGAATGTTAATTTGTTACCTGCATGGTTTTTTTTAAATGATTTCTCAGTGATGACATTCATTTTCAAAAATTCAAAGGACACTTAATCTTGACACTGTATACTAAATACTATAACTTTCTCCCTCTTACCTGTTAGAACCTCTAGGGAAACTGATTGTCATGGCAGACAAAAGAATGTATAATAAACAATCTCTCTGTTGCTAATTTTGTTTATTCATTAAAAAGCTCAAGATACAAATCAGCAAGCTTTATTCATTGTTTATTCTTTCATCTCCCTAAACTGAGAACATATAATGACTGATAAGCAGATGGAGAGATTTCTGGTTTCAACTGACATTATACTTTATTGCTATGTTTTTGTATTTATTAGCACTATCACAATAGGTGTCATATTTTGTACTTCTCTAGAGTTTACTGTGTTCTGAGCTCAGACATTTTAACATATTTATGCAGGTAAACAAGTAATATCATTATCTTGTAACCCAATTATAGCAAACTAAAATAGATATGAAAATGAATTGATTTATTTAAAATAAATATTTTCCATTCCATATAAAGGGTTGTGAGACCACAACTATTTTTCAGGAATATTAAGAAAGAACAAAGCTTGTACAGTCTTTATTCATTGAAGATCATTTATATTTCACCCTCTTTTAAAATCATGGAATCTGAAAGAGTGTGTGTGGGGTTTCCAGATGGTGACCAACTTTATTTATCTACCTATCCACTTACCTACCTACCTGATGTATATGCTATCAAATCTAAGCAAATACATGTGATGTACAAAATCATAGTAATAACATCAGATGTAAATAGATACAACATAATAAAAACCATGAAGTGTCTATAAACGATAGGTATAACTAATACATCCATCGTAAATAACACATATTGAATACAACTAGTACCAGCAATTAATACTACAATACTCTAACAACCATTAACCAACAACGATGTCACTCTTTAAACAATTCTTCATTACTACTAAGCATCATTTTGACAGCTACATGCAAGATGATATTTTGCTTTCAAGGGCCTCCAGAACAACAGTTTTCACCATTGGAACTACTCTGCTATCTAGAAGAGATTGTTCCAAATTAGTGAAGCCATGTTTGAATGCTTCCCCAAAGCATTTTTAGCCTCTTTACTTCATGGAAATTCAGAATTGTTTAGGCCTTTTCTTATGATGACTACACTGAATGAGTCAAGCTTAAATCCAACAGTCTATCCCAGAAGTATTTTGGTAACAAGCCCCATAAAGAGTCTGAAGCACTATTCCCATAACAAATAATATCACCAGCAAAGTGCTACTGTATTTTGTACCAATTGTAGCTTTGGGATTGTCTTCCACAGAGCCCAAAAGCAAAAGCAATTCATACTCTGGATGAGTTATTCTTATTAGGACCTTATAGTCCAGGAAGGGATCTAACTGGTCCATCAGCTAAGATGAAATGATTCACCCACACATACATTAGTAGCCACAAGTGCAGGAAGATCTCTAGCTCTCACACTTATTCTCTAAGGGATAATACACTAGACAAACACTAGCAATGGGTACCTTAATGAATAAACAGCCAGTTCCTCTTTCTTGGGTTTAACTTCGGTCTGTCCCATCAGAACCTAGCTGCCTCCAAGCATTGGGACAATACTTCTACAGCATCACCAAAGGTAATAATATAAATATGGGTACCATCAGTAAGTGTAACCTTTTTAACTCTACATTTTAAAATAATAAGAAAAAAAGACTGTGTATCATCAAAAGAAGAGATTTTAGAAAGCCTTTCCATTAGATAATAAACAGCTATTTAAGAGACAATGAGAGGAAGCTTAAGGGAGTGTTCAGTCCCTAAATGCTAATGAAACTTTGTCTACAAACATCTGGAACTGGGGAAAAAAGATAAACCTATAGCAGCTGCTGCTTGAAATCTGAAAAGTATTAAGAAATTAACATCAAAAACATCCACCCACTTCTCTTTCCCATAACTGCTGAAGCCATTATATACTCCCCCCAATGTAATTTGTAAACAGCCCTTCCGTTTGACCTGAGACATTCTTAAGTATATTGTCTCTATTTCTCTATTAAAATATTTACAGTTATCAGAAGTAATTTAAATGAGTCCTGTTTCCCTGCTTTACACAGCTCCAAGTTTAGAAATTTAGTAACCAGGCATTTTCTTCTCCATTTTAGCTCCACATTAAAAAAAGAAGAAGCAGCAGCAATTAATTGTCTGCTAAACCTCTATATCTCTGGCTGCTGTGAAAAATTCAAGAGTATGTTTTGGTAACTGAGAACATGACACACAACCCTTTTCACTAAATGTTTAATATGTAGCATGTTAGTGCAACTTTAGTGATACAAATTCCAGAACCACAAAATCATCTGTTGCAATTTATATTGTACAAGAAACCAAAGATTACACACTACATTTAAGGATACTTGTTAATGGTTTCAGTGTTATGAAAGTATTTGATTTTTATTCAGCAGTGAATTATATTTTATTTTTCAGGAAAATAAATATAATTATATCATTCATGAGTTAAAATCTGTATCAAGCTTCATATTATGAAGATGCTAACTTTTTGATTCTTACAGATTACAGTAGGCTCAGAGGGCATGAAGAACGAATGCACATACATACATATATACTGTAAATACAGCTACACATATGTAAGATGGATTTCCGAAGAGAGAATGTGAGGCAAGAGACTACTATCCCAGAAACCTGATCAGACGTACTCTTATCAATTTAACAAAGGGCCTGTTGATATGAATAGAGTAGGGAAAAATTTAAATATCTGGGTTTTTTCTCTCTCTTCTCTGTCATACATCCAAATGCTTTTTCAAAATCAAAACTTTAAAAATAAATCATTCATTGTTTGTCACTAAAGGGAATCTTCAAGTTAAAATCACAATTGAACGCAAAATTTCTGTTGCTAAAGAAAACATTTGTTAAGTGAGTTTTGCCCCATTTTACAACCTTTCTTGCCATGGTTGCTGAGTGAATCACTGTGGTTGTTAAGTTAGTAACACAGTTGTTAAGTGAATCTGGCTTCCCCATTGACTTTGCTTGTCAGAAGGTCTCAATAGGGGATCACTTGATCCCCGGGACACTGGAACCATCAAAAATATGAGTCAGTTGCCAAGCATTTGAATTTTGATCATGTGACTGTGGAGTCAGAAGTGTGAAAAATGGGCATAAGACACTTTTTGAATGCTTACTATAACTTCAAGAGGTCACTAAATGAACTGTCATAAGTCGAGGACTATCTGTATCTGTGTCATTCCACTTTGTTCTAGAAAGCCTCTGAAGAAAAGTTTTGAGAGTTTAAAGAGGAGAAAGAAAAAACTGGCCAAATTTTCTTCCTCCACGTCCTTTATTAACTGTGCTCAGAAGCAAAGTTCTGCCCACAGGAACTCAACATCAAGCATGCAATATTTATTCTGACCAATGTGATAACATCCTATGGTCATATTTTTTTGTAAAAAAAATCTTGCATATTAATTTCCTATAAGCATTATCATTTCCTTTACCTAAAAAAAAGAGCAAACATTCATTTCTAAGCTTCCCTACCCTTCCCTTCCAAACAAGGCAACTAATTTTAGACTTGGCATCTCCATCCATGAGCAAGCTACATGTGGTTAATGTTAGAAACCAAGTCCTGCCACCCGCCAGAATTACCAGAAACAGTAGGCAGGAAAATAAAATTAAATTAAAAACATTCCAGTAGAACAGAGAAAGAACCACTGTTTCTGTTCTTTTTCTGGGGTATTTAATTTGCCATTATTATTACACTTGCCAGTTTTTTTCCACGTAGGGAAGGAATATAGAGGGCTATGAAGTGGTAAGAAGGGATATTTAGTAGACCAGAAAGATATGGTATATCTAAGTCAGCCCAACTGCCTTGCCATTAACTGCTCTATTATCTAGACAGATGTTCTTTTTAAACAATAACCTATCTTCCCTTTCCCCCTCGTTTCTGCTGCTCAGACCTTTGCAAACATCATTATTAATTCATATACCTCATTAAGCCACGATAATCAAAATGTATCTTTTGTAAACTGCAAAGGCCTTCAAGCTCTTGGTCAAAAGATGCTCCCAAATTACTTAAGAACAATTTGGGTTTCAGAACTTTCCTTTGCAGGATTCACTTGGCAATGCCGACCCCTGGAAAATGAACTCACCTTGCTTTGCCTGCTAACTTAGAGCCCACTTGCGTTCAACTGAACTCATTAAATAACTTTAGGAGTGCAGTTTAACTGGTCAGTCCAGCTCAGTGCATTTGTTACAGGAAGAGAAGAATGCTCTTATTTATCATTTTGACTATTACCTTCAGGGATAATTGTAGAGAGCAAGACCTCAACTTACAACAAGTCATTTAGTGACCATTCAAAGTTACTACGGCACTGAAAAAAGCGATTTGTGACCATTTTTCATTCTTATGACCATTGTAGTATTGCCATGGTCATGTGATTTACATTGGATCAGAGGTGGTATTCAGCAGGTTCTGACTGGTTCTGGAGAACCAATAGCAGAAATTTTGAGTAGTTCAGAGAACTGGCAAATACCACCTCTGACTGACTCCACCCCCATCTATTCTCTCCCTCCTGAGTCCCAGCTGATTGACTGTGTCTTCTTTTGTTGCCCTGCACAGGAGAATGGAGCTGGAAAGCAGGTTAGTGAGGTGGGGAAGGAATGGGGATTTTGCAGTATCCTTCCCCTGGAGTGGGGTGGAAATGGAGATTTTACAGTATCCTTCCTCTGCCATGCCCACCAAGCCACACCAAGCCCATCAAGCCACATCCACAGAACTGGTAATAAAAAAAATTTGAATCCCACCACTGATCCGGATGCTTGATGGCTGTTTCATATTTATGATAGTTGCAGTGTTCTGGGATCTTGTGATCACCTTTTGTAACTTTCTCACCAGCAAAGTCCATGGAAAAGCCAGCTTCACTTCAATGTTATTAATTTAACAACTGCAGTGATTCACTTAGCAAATGTGGCAAGAAAAGTCATAAAATGGGACAAAACTCACTTAATAAACAACATAAATTTTGAGCTCAATTGCGGTCATATGTCAAGGACTACCTGTAAAATTATAGTCCTCTTTCTAAACACCTAATACCTGACTAAGGATGTAATTTCTATCTTTCCTCATCTCATAGTACATAGAGAATCTGTTTCTAAGCACCGACATCTATTATTACTTGCATTCACAGATTCTCCTTGCTAAAAAAAAATCTTTCATCTTGTCACTTGAATTCTAGTTGAATTGCAAAGACAAATTCCACCATTATTGCCTTTAATTTTCTCATGGCTAGGTTTAAGAGTTTTAGAACCAGATTTCCAAGTTGTGTTGTAGGCAATTTACTATGCACCGCACACTAATTCCTGCCATCATCTTTCCCCTAACTTGATAATTTCTAAGACAGATCACTTCACTCTTCTGCATTGCTAGGACAGGCTTTTAAATAAGCACTTATAGAATTGCAGGCATATAGCCCAATTCCATGAATGTTTGGTCAATATTAAATATACTCAGTAAAGACTTTAAAGCAGTCTTAGATACTATTCAGGTGATCATCCAATCATGCTGTTAATTTTTTACTTACAGGTAGTATTTGCTTAACAACTATAACTGGAGCCAGAAATTCCATTGCTAAATGATGCAGTCATTAAGTGAAGCATCCCATGTCCATGCCAGACTATAATATCACTCCCTTTGCAATTGCTAGATTAGGGGTGTTAAATGTGGGGCAGGGGGCTAGGGCACCCATGGAATACATGAGGCCACCCTGGAAATAGCTAAGGACTGACCCACAGTGCTTCTGCTAGTAAAATGGAGCTTGGGAGGGCTGCATGTGCCCTTCCTGAGCTCCGTTTTCACTGGCAGAGGGTTGCAGGAGGCCATCCCAGCCGAAAATGGATCTTGGGAGCGGGTTTTTGCTGGCAGACTACTCGGGGCACCACTTGATGGCCATGCCCCCTGCTCCCCCAAGACCAAAGACAACCCTGTTGCAGCCCTCAATGAAATTGAGTTTGAGTTTTATCTGTGCTAGATGAATTGGCCATGGTTGTTAAATGAGACATCACTTGACTGTTATTTGCATTGCTGGCTCCTCAATTGACTCTGCTTGCTGGAAACTGTAAGGGGAACCAGTGGTTATCACATGATTGCAATGGTCATAAGTGTGAGGAGCATTATAAAGCTACTTTTTCATCACTATTGTAACTCTGAACAGCTGCTAAACAAGGTTGTTGTTAAACAAGAATTACCTGTATTATATTTCTATTCCATCTTTCCTTTGCAGATGGCATAAATGGGGATGAGGAAACATTCCTTATTTTATCCCCTACTCCCCCAGTAATGTATCTGTGAGGTGGAGCAGGCTGAGATACAACAGCTAATCCAAGCTCACAATTTTCACCATAGCTGAGTGGGATTTGAACCCAAATCTCTCTTGGTCCAACTCCAACTCACTAACAGTTTCACTCTGTGATTCTCACATGGTTTTAAAAATTGGAATTAGGCCATTGGATCAAACTGTTCCTTTTCTCTGTATCTCTGTGGATTAATTAAATACTTCCTAATCATATTACATCATTTCTGAATAATAAAAATATTATTTTAACTTTTACAAGGGTTCAACTAACTTCCTCGTGCATTGAAAGAACACCTGGAGGGATCATAAGGCTGAAGAAATGAGCGTTTTTAATATGCATTCCTGGCACTCTTTGAATACAATATACCCATATCCCTGGTAGTCAGCATATCTGGGGAATATTGGAAGGTGATTTACAAGTGTAAATAAGGACATCTACAGAAGGAAGCTTTCTCTTTATCACCTACTTGGGTGTTTCAAATGTATGGATGATTGGGCACCTGGCCACATGGGGAGTTAGCAGCTGGAGGAGCTACATTTTTTTTCAAGTAGTGAAGAAGGATTACTTGAAGCCTTATAACAAGCCTTGTAAATTGAGGAGGCTCACCTTGGAATCTGTTTGCTGTTCTATAGTGAAGCTATTTAGATGGCTTCATTCTTATTAGGATTTATTAGTTCATATATAATATTAAATTATGGTTTAGATTAAAAAAAGATGTGATATACTCATTGTGCATGAGCTCACTTATAAAGATCAAGACTTGATTATGCTATCAGTCTTCATAATCAATATTCAAATTATTTATTTTTCTATTAATTTCACGAAACTGCCCTTATAGGGAGAAAAGCTGTGCACATCTGTCATGTGAAAATATTGCAGGTCTGTCTGTTTTGTGATGATTACATATGTCTGGAAGCCTTGCTACAGTGCTCCTTTTCTGACCTCTGAATGAACTATATGACCAAAAATACAAGCAAGCCTATGCAAGCAATTTTTGATTCTTATACATCTAAGCATTCAGAGACAGCCATTTCATCACCTGACACTTGGGACATCTGAAAAACAATGAAGAGACAAGCATTTTATGTCTGGATTGTATTGTATTTCAATCAGATTTCAAGTTTTGATCTTTAAAACCGAGCAGTATAATATCTTTGGTATGTTTCAACCCAAGTTAACTAGACTAAAAAAAAATCCCTTGCATTGGATTATTTCTGTTTTGTTCAGCTAATGTATTCCATTTGTTCATGTGACTAATGTCATAGGGAAGGAACGTGTAAAATATAACATCCTGTCTGCTGCAGCTAAACTTAATATTATCCTGTATTTGCATATGCAGATGTAAACATTCTGACTGTTTAATGGGAGAAAGGAAGAGAGAGAGATGACTAGGGATGCTTTCATGCTTGGTTACCAACAACCAGAAGTGGTATTCAGCAGGTTCTGACCAGTTCTGGAGAACCAGTAGCGGAAATTTTGAGTAGTTTGAAGAACTGGCAAATAGTATCTCTGACTGGAGATTTTACAATATCCTTCCCCTGCTACGCCCACCAAGCCACGCCCACAGAATCAGTAGTAAAAACATTTGAATCCCATCACTGCCGTCAACTAGTAATATCACAAAAGGAGAAATATTGCCTTTCATCTAAGAAGGTTGGGAACTTTATTGGCTAGTGATCACTCTTGTGCTATTTTCATTATTTTCCATCACTGAGGGACAAAGGCACTTGGAAGTGATGCCATCATATCAGCACTTCAAACATTGGGTCCTTTTTTCCCCACTTAGGGGCTTGTAAGAATTAAAGTACTAAAACTTTTCCTAGTAACTTTCTTGGCAACAATGCAAAAAAATGTCACTGTCTGTTTCCAGGATTGTTTTCTCTGATTCTCAGTGTGATTTACAGTCCTGGTACTTCCTAGTTGCTTTCCACCCAAGTATAACCAAATCCAATTCTGTTTAGCATTTTTTTAAGATCAGCCAAGGTCAGTTGCATGCTGTCATCTAGCTAGGCAAGGAGTTTTTAGTAAATATGCTTAATGCATCTATTTTACTACTTAAGGGGGGGAAAGGTCATCATACTGAAATGGACAATTTTGTTGATATGCTGGAAGTGTTCTAGAGACTGTAAACACAGAGCTGTATCCCCTACTATAGATTGCAACCTCTGATCTACAGAAGAAATTGTAAAGGTTAGTGATCAGCACCTTTTCTTTCTTAATTGAAAGGTAAGTTCTTTAAGTGTTAAAGTGTATGGAAACCTAGAGAACTGTTTCCTGATAATTCACAACCAGTTTCTAATATTCCATTACTGAGAAATATATTGGAATACTCATGATATAGTCTCAGCACTAGGGTTTCTGGTTGAAGTGGATTATCTACATTTATTTCAACCTGATTTCAGACTTTTGACACATAATGGACCACTGTTGTTGTTAATGTCTCATAGTAATTAACATGGGGAGGTAATAATATATTTGAAGTCTTTGAAAGAGCCCTTGACAAAAGTTCTGTGAAGGTACTGTAATTTCCATTTTTGTTGCTTTCTAACTATCTAGGATTCTAGAACACATCAAGTTAACAATCCTGGGCAAAAAACGGTGATAGTGATATTAAAAACTAAATGAGTAGTTAAGAAACCTATGACTTTGCTATTTATATGAGATTGGCAAGAGAAATAAACTAATCCCACTGCTGTTATATAAAAGAAGGGTTTATTTCTTACCATAGATCTGTATTTGCTGAAGCAGCTGAGAAGCAGCATGAGTCTTATTTGTTAAAGAAAACATAGATTTTGTCAACTTTGCCGTTTTATTCTTTCTTGATATTTTCTGTGGCTATGATGTTGAGTCTGGAAGAAGATCACAGAAAGAAGTTAGAGAGTGAGGTCAACAGGCCTGGGAACCTGTTTGTGACTAACACATTAATGAGCTTCTTTGGGAAATATCCAAACCATTTTCATGTCTACACCTGAATATGATCAGACTTCAACGGGAAGCTGAGTGTCTTCAAAGAAGATAACTTTTCATTTAAAAAAAACCCTGCAACACATTAAACTTTTATGCTCAAAAAGTAATGGCACTGAGTGACACCTATTATATGTGCAGCCAGTGTAATGTGGGTTACAGACAGGAAGTAATTGCTCATCAAAAGAACTTATTATTATTGAAATGCTTTTCTAAAACACTTAAGGCTATTGGTATCATGCTTGAAGTATTTTATGTAGACAGTTTTTCCTGATCTCATTCTCCAAAGTCCATCAAACCAGAGCCAAGGCCTTTTTAATTCCCTAATATCTGAGTTTAACTTATATTTACAAATGTAAAGCTTTAAACCATATAGGGTTCATGGATTAATAAATTGAAGACAAGAAGGGTTTTGAAAACTTATTAGTTTTCTTTTGGGTTAATATTGCTTCAATAAGAAAATATTTTTGTATACTTACAGCATATTAACATTCTGTATACATTAGAACCTCCATATCTGTTGAATATCAGCTTGGCTACTAGGAAACAGTTTTCCTTGATATTTATATTTTCAAAATAGCTGTTACACAAGTATTGGCAATGAGTATGATAGAAAATAGAAGTGGAATGGATGGAGACATTTATATTTATTTATTTATTTATTTATTTATTTATTTATTTATTTATTTATTTATATTTGAACTTGTATGCCGCCCCATCTCCGAGGACTCGGGGCGGCTCACAACTAAAAACACAGAACAATAAATATTTAAAAACCATTAAACCAATGACAAGCCCAAATATTAAAACATTGCAATAATAAACATTAAAACCATCCCTCCCCCAGGGAGGGGTCACAGCCCGGGTTGGTCAAATAACCAGGTCTTTAATTCACGGTGGAAGGTGCGGAGATCAGGGGCCAGACGGAGCTCCAAAGGCAGTTGATTCCAGAGTTCAGGGGCCGTGACAGAAAAGGCTCATCGTCGGGGAATCACCAGCCGGCATTGACCCGCTGATGGGACCCCAAGGAGTCCTTGCCTATGAGCTTGCACAGGGCGGCCGGCATTTGATATTGGAAGAAGACGCTCCCTCAGATATTGAGGACCCATGTCATGTAGGACTTTGTAGGTCAAAACTAAAACCTTGAATCTCACCTGGAGCACAAGCGGTAGCCAATGCAGGCCGCGCAGGAGGGGGGTAACATGGGAGAACCGGGTAACTCCCTCACCACCCGCGCGGCCACATTCTGTACCAGCTGCAATCTCCGGATGGTATGCAAGTGCAGTCCTAAATAGAGAGCATTGCAGTAGTTGAGTCTAGAGGTGACAAAGGCATGAGTAACTGTGCGCAGGGCGTCCCGGTCCAGAAAAGGGCGAAGTTGATGAACAAGACGGAGCTGGGCAAAGGCCCCCCTGGCGATGGCCCCCACCTGCTCCTCCAACCGGAGCAGTACATCCAGGAGGGCCCCCAGATTCCGCGCCCTATCCACAGGGGGCAACACCTCTCCCCCTATGGCCAAAGATGGACAATCTTGACTGGGCCGAGATGCTGATATGCACAGCCACTCAGTCTTGGCCGGGTTGAGTCGAAGGATGTTCCCGCTCATCCAGATCCGTACCGCATCCAAACACCAGGTCATCAGGGAGAGGGCATCACTAATCTGGTTTGGGGTAGAGATGTACAGCTGGGTGTCATCCGCGTACTGATGGAATCTCACCCCAAAACCACGGATGATCTCACCCAGTGGTTTCATGTAGATGTTGAATAAGAGAGGGGAAAGGACCGATCCCTGTGGGACCCCAGAAGAGAGAGCCCTTGGGGTTGACCCAACCCCTCCCACCAACACCGATTGCGACCACCCCAAGAGGTAGGAGGTGAACCACTGAAGGACAGTGCCCCCCACTCCCAACCCC
The DNA here is from genome assembly GCA_009733165.1 of Naja naja. Classification (NCBI taxonomy): domain Eukaryota; kingdom Metazoa; phylum Chordata; class Lepidosauria; order Squamata; family Elapidae; genus Naja; species Naja naja. The sequence continues at coordinate 30,659,685 of CM019150.1, forward strand.
CCAAGGTGACGCAAAAGGATACCATGGTCGATGGTATCGAAAGCCGCTGAGAGGTCCAATAGGACCAGGACAGAGGAAAAACCCCTGTCCCGGCCCCAGAGATCATCCATCAGCGTGACCAATGCCGTCTCCATGCTGTAGCCGGGTCGGAAGCCCGATTGATACGGATCCAGGTAGTCCGCTTCATCCAGGAAGAACAGAACCTGCTGAGCCACTACACTCTCAACAACCTTCGCCAAAAAGCGAAGGTTGGAGACCAGACGAAAGTTGTCTAACATGGTCGGGTCCAGGGCAGGCTTCTTCAGGAGGGGTCTCACCACCGCCTCCTTCAAGGCAGAGGGAAAGACACCCTCCCTCAATGAAGCATTGACAACTGCCTGGAGCCAACCGCAGGTGGCCTCCCTGGCGGCATAAGTCAGCCAGGAGGGACACGGGTCCAACAAACATGTGGTGGAACTCAGCCGCCGCATAATCCTGTCCACTTCATCCTCGGAAACAGTATCGAATTCATCCCAGATAACAGTGGCCAGACTACCTGCACCTCGTTCCTCAGACCACTGCAAATCAGAGGACAGCCCATCCCGAATGCGAGTGACAGATATTGACCAAACTCCTCAGCCCTACCCTGCAACGAGTCCGGCCCCGCCTCGAGACGAAGGAGGGAACGGGTAACCTGAAACAAGGTGGCTGGGCGGTTATCTGCAGACGCTATGAGAGTGGAGAGATAAGACCTCCTCGCCTCTCCCATAGCCACCAGGTAAGTCCTAATATAGGCTCTTAGCTGGGCACGATCGGATTGGCAACGGGTAGACCTCCACCTGCTCTCTAAACCCCTATGACGACATTTCATCTCCCGGAGCTCCTCAGTATACCAAGGGGCAAACCGGGATCCACGACATGTAAGGGGACGCATGGGGACAACCCTGTCGAGGGCTTCCGAAGCAGCCCGTTGCCAGGCCGTTGCCAGATCCTCAGCAGAGCTGTGGGCAAGGGAAGAGGGAAAAAACCCCAGTTCTGCCTGGAACCTTTCAGGGTCCATCAGGCGCCTGGGGTGGAACCACCTAAGTGGCTCCTCATCCCAGCAGTGGGGGGCGGCCTGTTGGAAGACCAGCCATAGGAGATAGTGATCAGACCATGGAATGGGCAAGACTGTAAGAGTAGCTTGCCCTCTGTCACTCCGCCACCATTCAGAGACAAAAACTAGGTCAAGAGTATTTCCCCCCTCATGAGTCGGGCCTTGAATCAACTGGGTCAGGCCCATGGCCTCCATAGAAGCCATGAAATCCTGGGCCAAACCCGACACCCCACCCCAGGGAAGGCAAATTGAAGTCCCCCAAGACCATAAGGTCCGAGAACTCCACCGCCACCCCCGAGAGGAGATTGAGAAGCCCAGGTAGAGCCGCTGCCACACAGCTGGGGGAAAGGTATGTAAGCAGCAGGCCCACCTGACCACTAGGCCCCCACCTCACAAGGAGGGTCTCACTCCCGCCTATCTCTGCAACAGAGACCTCCTTTGGAAACAGGGTCTCCCGGATAACCACGGCCACCCCACCACCCCTTCCCTGGGCCCGTGGCCAGTGCAAAACCTGAAAACCTGGTGGGCACAGTTCAACCAGAGGGACACCTCCCTCCGGGCCCAACCAGGTCTCAGTGATACAGGCCAGGTCCGCAGCCTCCTCCTCGATGATTTCCCGGAGGAGGGAAATCATTTGGCTGAAGCAAACTACACATATGGATAAACAAAGAGTACTTCAAGAATGGACAACAGCTTCCAAAATTTAGGAAAAACATGCAGCCTCACCCTGTACCAGATACCATACTCTTAGCTATGATATATATCATACCCATTGCCATCTGTTTTTCCTTTCAGGTAGTTCTTGACCACAATGGAACCCCAAATTTCTGTTGCTAAGCAAGGCAGTGGTTAAGTGAGTTTGGTCCCATTTTATGACCTGTTTTGCCACAATTATTAAGCCAATCACTGGAATTGTTAAGTGGATCATGCAGCTGTTAAGTGAATCTGGCTTCCCCGATTGACCTGATTGTTGGAAGCCGGCTGGGAAGGCTACAAATGGTGATGATGACACATGATCTCAGGACAGTGAAACTGTCATAAATACATGCCAGTTGTCAAGTACCTGAATTTTGATCACATGTTGGGTATGTCTTGTGAAGAAATCTCTCAGATCAAAGGCTTATCTAGACCAGCATTCTGTTCATGTAGTGATCATTTGGAAGCCACCAACAGGAATCAACCATTACCAATAGCTCTAAAATACAACAATACTGTGTAGTCACATGGTCAATCCAGGAAGTGCTAAAGAACTGCTGAATGTATACATGGCATATATTGATGTGAATGGCAGAACTTTGGTAAATTGATACTTTAAAAAATATGGACTAATCAATTTATATAAATAGATGCTTTATTTGAAACCCATCCATAAATGTGACAGAAAAAAATCGCTTGCAGAAAGGAAAACCTAATGAGTTAGATTGACATTAATTCCTAATGTAACTTGCAAGGAGCAGCCTCCAGATCTTTTAGTCCAATTCTCTCCAGTTTCAACCTACTATCTCTAGCCTATGACTTTTCTTTCTAAATCTTAATCTTCCCTGATTTTACTCTGTTCCATGGCTTTCAAGCATTTTGGAAAAGGGTACTATTGATTAGGAAGGTGAGCAGTAGTAAAAATAAATTGTTCTGTTTCAAGAGTCTGCTGGGTTTTTTTTCCAAGTGTCCCTCAAGTCCATCCTCGACATGCTGAATAACATCACAGTATCATTTGCCTTGAGTGGGAAGATGGGTAGAGCCAAATTCTCTGTAATGCAGAAGTAAAAGAGTCTTGCACAGGAGGAATAATAATGTCTTTTAATTGAACTATTGAACATGTAAAAGTGATTTGCAATCTTAAAAAAAAACTCTGAAGGGATGGAAGTGGCTACTAATACTGAGTAGGGGCCCCTTCTGGCAGACTGATGATGGTGGGAAGACATAATCCTGAGGACATAATCAGAGGTGGTATTCAGCAGGTTCTGACCAGTTCTGGAGAACCGGTAGCGGAAATTTTGAGTAGTTCAGAGAACCAGCAAATACCACCTCTGACTGGAGATTTCACTTTCACTTCACAGTATCCTTCCCCTACCATGCTCACCAAGCCGTGCCCACAGAACTGGTAGTAAAAAAAAATTGAATCCCACCACTGGACACAATGATTTTGGTGTGGAAAACAGCTCATGGGCAGTGGGCGAATTGAAGAGACAAGCAAGGAGGCAATAACAGTAGAAAATGAGAATAAGCCTGAATCTTGCTTTACATCCGGTATGAATGTATGATAATATTCTCAGGTTTAACATAAGACAAGTCCAAAGGCCTTTTCTCGGGGATTGATTTAGGTGCCATGATGATTTTTCCAATATTGTGGGAGTAGAGAGAGATACTACTTGAATTTCAAATCATGTGAATGGATGGATGAAGATTACAGAAACATAGTCCAAAAGCTGCAGGAGGCACCAGATTGGGAACAGCTGGTCCAGGGTTCTCTTTTCTACTGAGGTAAAGATTTAAAATATAAATTTAAAGGAAGATCAGGCAAGAGATTGCCCCACTAAGGCCTTTTGTAGAACTGGATTTTGTGTGCTGGGTTTTTGAGTTTCTGTTTGAAATAGATGAAGTCCACCAGAATTAGACAAAATTCTAGATATGACTAATGGGAACTGAACCAATTTTGTAGTTTGATTATAAACCTAATAGCCTCATCACTCTCTTTTTCTCCCTTTTTCCTAAAGTGTCATCGTTCTTTGCCTGCTTCTTGAATGAGTGCCAGAAATTCCAACAATGGCAAAGGAGACAACAAGAAAGCAAATGAGCCTTAAATTATGTCTTGGCTGGTGAATCTTTTCAAGGCCTTCTATCTCAGCTGAGCAGCACTGTCCCTGCAGTGTTTAACTCAAGGTAGCTTGCCACTGTTCCGGCCTCCTGAGTGATGGATAACTTCTCTACATTTCGCTTTCCAAAACCTGCCCATCAGATTTGGGAAGGGATGAAACAAGGGTACATAACAGAGAGGAGGTGGAGGTGTGGAATGAAATGGGGAAGAGAGGTGAATTCTACTGGGCTCGTTCCACAGAATCTTAATAATGTGCTCAGTTATTGTGCAGTGAAGGAATGCAATTAGCACAGCAGCCAAAATCCTCCTCCAGCAGGGTCATTACTGCAAATAGTAAATGGAAGCTATTAAAATGTACACCATTCTTAAACATACCAGAGAAGCTGCCAGCCCAACAGGACCTAAGATTGATGAGAAAATGACCATTGCTCCTTTGCTCACTCCACTTTTCGTGATGGCTTTTCTGATCAGGCCTTTGACTGATCAGGTCTTAGGCTTGTTTTCTTTTTTCTTCCATCACCCAGCTCAAGTTCTATCTATGCATTCTCTGGAGGGATCTTTCCTGAAAATCAAGTTGCAATTCCACTGAGAGGAATCAGAAGTGATTCTCCATAAATATCAGACATTTTAAAGTTACAGCTTCACTCTTCAATTTTACTGCAAGATCATTTTAAAAATGTGGAAATTCAGAATTTCATTCAGGATCCAGACATACAAGAATTTTTTAGTACTTTAAAAAGATGTTGCAAAGCAATGGGTCTGTCCCCAAATTGGAGTGAACTAAAAGATAACACTTTGATCAAAGCTAGATTTTAAATTAACTAAAATATTTCAGTTTCCTTATTTATAAGTTAGTACATCTGAATCATTCTATTTGTAGGACTTGACATCTACTTAGAATTAAAACCTATTAATCCCTGTGAGGATTACTCCACTTGTATGAATTGCTGTTAAAAAATAAACCCTACTTGTTATGTATGTATGTAGGTTTGAATGTTATTGGTTTATTTGAACTGTTCTTGTAAAATGTCAAATGGTATTGGTTTAAATAGTGTGGGAAGAAATCCTGCACTCCCATTGGCTGGCAACTACAGCTGCTGGCTATAAGAAGCAGCCGTAGCCCAGCCAAGTTGGGTCCATTCGAGCTGTAGTCACTGAATAAACTCTTCACTGAAGCTCTTCGCGTCTGACTCTTCATGCAAACTTAACACTGGCGACGAAGTTGGGATTGCCCTGAAGAAGAGAAAATGCGGAAGGCGAACAGAAGAGCGAGATGGCTGCACTGAACACGTCCCCCAGCCCCGTTCGATCTGGCGGTGGAAGACTGGGAATCATATGCGGATTGCTTCCAGATGTACTTGGAAGGAAACAACCTCGCCGATATTCCCGAGAAGCGGAAGAGGGCTGTATTTCTCACGCACTGTGGTCTGGCAGTCTTCAAGATGGCAAAGGCGTTGGCAGGAGCTGCAGAATTGAAGGTAATGGAATGGCCTGATTTGGAAAAAGCTTTTAAGAGCCCATTACCCCACAAGTATCGGCCTCATTAAGAGACACGAAGTTTTACCGTCGGGATCAAGGGGAAAGTGAAATGTTAATGACTTCATGGCAAGCTTAAGGGACATTGGGGGTGCTTGTGACTTTACCAACTTAGAAGAGGCCATGTGATCGGGTTTGTCCTAGGCCTCAAAGATAAGGTCTTACAAAGCAAACTGTTAATGAAACCTAAGATCACATTTAAGGAGGCCATTGAAGAAGCTGTTTCAGTGGAAGCCACCAAGTCCTCAGCAGCGCCATGAAAAGATTAACAAGGCCTCAAGCCAGGCCTAAAGCCAATCTGATGTGGAAAAATCCACAACAACCCATTGCGAGCAAACAGACTCTGATTCAGATTGCAGTGAGGTGGAGGAAGGAATTTTTAGACTCAGAATGGAGAAGAAAAGGAAAGACCCTGGGAAAAAGAGGCAAGAGTTTTATTGCAGAGGCTGGGGGGGCCACCCCCCAAGACTGAATGAAGTTCTTAGACACCATCTGCCTACGTTGTGAGAAAGGGTCACCTAGCCAGAGGTCTGCAAATCATCCAGAACTCCACCTAGTAGAAAGAAATTTCTGAAAAGGATTTTAAGCCAAACAACTTCATGGAAAAGATGGGGCGCAATTCAGAAGCAAATGGGAAGAATGAAACTCATCAACAATCACCATTGGTCATTCTTCACCCTTGAAAAGCAGAAAAGTACACGTGAAGGTATTCATTGAAGGAGGCCTTGCCAAATGGAAGTGGACTCAGGCTCTTATTTATCATGGTGTCATGAGGACACTATTCACAGGCTACTTAACCCAACATTAGAAGAAACATTTCCAGAAGAAAGCACTGACTCTTAAAGACTACAAAGGGAACAAGATTTCCAGTAGTTGGAGCAAGAGATTTCAACGTGAGTTTAAAGGCCACACCAAACGTTTGCCACTGACCATCGTGGACAAGGATCAGCCCAAGCTTGCTGGGACTTGAGTGGTTCAAGCCACTGGCATCGAGGTGACTGGCATCAATCACGTGGGCAACTCTAAATGGAAGTCTGAGTGTTTCAGAGGTCTTCAGCGAAGGACTGGGCAAGGTCCTGGGCTCCTGATCTCCATACCTTCCACCACGAGCTAAAAACTGGCTGTTTTACAATCTGGGCTATGTTGAATCCTTGGTTTCTGGATTTTAATCTTTGGGGTTTTAATGGTAATTCGGTTTAGTTTGTTTAATATGCTTTAGGTAATTATTGTTGTGTTTCTTTTAATCTGGAGCCGACCCAGTCCTTTGGGAGAGGAGCGCATATAAGTCGAATCAAAATAAATAAATAAATAATAAATAAATAAGTAAGTATATGGGGACCCCTATCACTTTCAACCTGATCCCAAGGTGCACCCAATTCGTTTAAAAGCCCAGGAGGGTTCCATTTGCTTTAAAGGAAAAAATGATGAACAATTAGACAAATTAATTGCTCAAGGGGTTTTAGAGCCCACTGATCACTCCAGATGGGAAACTCCCAT
>CM019150.1:30706423-30802538 GCA_009733165.1 Naja naja
TGAAAAAAGAGGGCACATCGCAAGAGTCTGCAAATCATCCAGAACTCCACCAAACAGAAGGAAGTTTGCTAAACAACAAAGACAGAGAAGTCAAGCCAAACAACACCATGAGAAAATGGGGCACAGAAGCAAATGGAAAAATGAAACTCATCAAACAGTGACCATTGGTCATTCCTCTTCATTAAATAGCAGGAAAGTGCATGTCAAGGTATTTATTGAGGGAAGGCCAAAATGGAAGTGGACTCAGGTTCATACCTATCCATGGTGTCATGGGACACTATTCAAAGACTGATACCAGACATCTAGAAGACTCATTTCAAGAAACAAGCACTAACTCTTAAAGACCAAGGCAAGATTCCAGTAGTTGGAACAAGAGAATTCGCTGACTATGAACTTTGCTGGAACTAGAGTGGTTCAAACCACTGGGCATCGAAGTAACTGACAATCAATGAGCAACACTGAGTGGGAAGAATCATTGAAGTCTGAGTTTCCAGAGGTCTTCAGCGATGGATTAGGCAAGTACTTGGGGCCCCCTATCACTTTTAACATAGATCCCAAGGTACAACCAATCCGTTTAAAACCCAGGAGGGTACCATTTGCCTTAAAGGAAAAAATAGATGAACAATTAGGTAAACTGATAGCCCAAGGGGTACTAGAGCCCACAGACCATTCCAGGTGGGTGACACCCATAGTCACACCAGTCAAGGCTGACGGTTCCGTGAGAATCATGGAGATTACAAGGGACATTGAACCATGCCAACAACAGGCATATCCGGTTCCAGTGGTTCATCATTTATTACATTCTCTGGGCGGGGGCACAGTCTTCGCTAAATTGGACCTAGCCCAAGCATACCAGCAGTTAACAGTAGATGATCTAACTGCAGAGGCCCAAACCATTGTAACCCACCGGGGTGCATTCAAATGCAAGAGGTTACAATTTGGAGTAAGTGTGGCGCCAGGCATATTTCAAAGCCTCATGGAAAGGATGCTACAAGGGTTACCTGGGGTAGTGCCCTATTTTGATGATGTTTTAATCTCTGCTGAAAATGACACTCAATTACAGGAGAAACTCAGAGAAGTCCTGACCAGGTTCAGAAAAGCAGGGTTAAAAGTAAAAAAAGAAAAGTGTACACTAAGAACTGACAAAGTAGAATTCTTGGGATATATGATTGATCAACAGGGCATCCACCCCACAGAAGCCAAAGTCCAGGCAATCAAAGAAGCCCCCAGACCAAAAGGCAAAACTGACTTGCAAGCATTCCTGGGACTTATTAATTTCTACCACATGTTTCTACCTCAGAAAGCAACTATTGCAGAACCCTTACATAGGTTACTGGACAAAAAATCTACATGGGTTTGGGGCAGGAAAGAAGAGTCTGCATTTAACAATATCAAGAGACTAATCACTTCTGATTGTGTATTGATACAATTTTCTGGGACTTTACCTGTAGTATTAACTTGTGATGCATCCCCTTTTGGAGTGGGGGGGGGGTGCTGAGCCACATGCTTCCCAGTGGAAGGGAAGCTCCTATTGCCTTTTACTCTCGCACTTTGACTAAAGCAGAGAGAAACTACAGTCAACTGGACAAAGAGGCTTTGGCAATCATAGCAGCAGTCAAGAAGTTCCACGAATACGTCTATGGGAGAAGCTTCACCATTGTCACAGATCACAAGCCACTGTTGGGCATTATGGCAGGGGATAAACCAACGCCAACCATCCTGTCACCCAGAATGCTGAGATGGGTTGAATTTCTTGCTGCTTACTCATATAAACTCATCCATAGACCAGGAAAAGACATTGGGCACGCAGATGCACTGAGTCGCTGCCCACTTCCTCTGCACACTGAGAACCCTGATCCTGAAACTTACACCATTTTTCTAGAAACTGTTGCCAAGCTTCCAGACCATGCTGCTATAATTGCCAGAGAAACTGCCAAGGACACTTTATTGGCCCCTATTGTAAGTTGGGTTAAAAAAGGTTGGCCACTTCAAGATCTACCTCAGGCTTCCCAACCTTTCAAATCCAGGCAAACTGAATTATCTGTTTTAAGGGGATGTATTTTGTGGGGAAACAGGGTGGTTATTCCTGCAAAACTGCAGAAAGAGGTTTTGGAAATGTTACATGAGGGTCATCCGGGTATTGTCAGAATGAAGGGATTGGCCAGGAGTTATGTATGGTGGCCAGGTATAGACAAAATGGTTGAAAACTGGGTTGCATCCTGTCCAAACTGTCAGAAAGTCAGGCCTGCACCACCTCTTGCCCCCACACAGGAATGGGAATGTCCTAGGGGTCCATGGTCCAGGCTTCATATTGATTTTGCTGGCCCTACCAGAGGGCACACTTTCCTTATTGTGGTAGATGCATACTCCAAATGGTTGGAGATTATCCCTATGGCCTCCACCACAGCAGACGCTGTTATCAAGCAGCTTAAGAAACTTTTTGTAACTCATGGGTTACCTGATGTTATTGTTTCTGACAATGGTCCTCAATTTACTGCCAACCTTTTGAATCATATCTAGCACAACTGGGTATCAGACACGCCCTTACAGCCCCTGGGCATCCTTCGACTAATGGCTGGGCTGAACGCATGGTACGCTTCACCAAAGAGAAGCTCTAACAATTGGGTCCAGGGGACATCACTGAGAAAGTTGAAAAACTACTCAGTATCCAACACATCACTCCTAACCCATCCACTAATTTAACTCCAGCTGAGCTTTTGATGGGTAGAAAACTCAGGTCTACCCTGGACCGCCTTCACCCCACTTAGGCACCCAATGCACCGTTAGATTCCACTAGCAAAACGCACAGTTTTGATGTGGGAGACAGGGTTTATGCTAAAAACCTAGTGGGTGAACCTTTATGGATTCCTGCAGAAATAATTCAAATTGTAGGCCCCAGGTTGTATAGGGTTCAGACTGAGGATGGTGTTTTATGGAGTAGGCACATAGACCAGTTACGGTCCAGAAGGTCTCTGGAGCAACCTTATGCTACCTCTCTGCAGTTCCTGCCCACAGCTTTTACTAGGGGGGAAGGGGGTGACAATGAAGGAAATGAGCCAGTAAGAATCAATCCCTTGTGTAATGAGCTAACACAACAGCAACTATCCCAAACCCTTTCACAGTCCCAACAACAATCATCTCATATGGAAGATGGCACAGCAATACCAGAATTAGAGGATGACACTGGGTTGGATATGGATTGGGAGCAACCAAGCCGGTTCTACCAGCACAAGGAGTCCTAATAGGGAAGTGTTATCAGAGAATATTCCTTCCTCACAAGGAGAGGTTCCCAGAATACCAGAACTACGCAGATCCAAGCATGACCATAAGAGCCCCGCCTATTTAAAAGAATATGTAAGATAGATGGGGTTTGAGTATGGACCAAACCTGGTGGGGAGGGGTGTTATGTATGCAGAGTTTGAAATGATTGGTTGTTGTTGTAAAGTGTTTGAAATCATTGGTTGTAAAAGTGTGGGAAAGCCCTGCACTCTGATTGGCTGGCAGCCGCCAGGGCTATAAATAGCTGCTGAGCCATTCAGGTCCGTTCTGAGCTGAAGTCACAATAAACTAAGAGCTGAAGCACTCCATGTCCTGCCTCTCTATGCGAACTTAACAAATCCCACAATCACTCCCATTGATGATGTTTTCTGGTTAGGTAATAAAACATCTGAAAGCAAACAACCTAGCTTGGAGAGTACCAAGAGTTGCACAGTTCAGCCCCGAGCTACATGTATCTTCTTCTTTTGGAACTAGCCTTTGTCACCATAGTGTTTAGAGTTAATACAGACATGTTCACATTCTTTAATTTACATTCACAAAAGCTTGACATCTCTCTCTCCCTCAGTGCAGGTTATATGAAAAAGTTATTGACTTTCATGCCATAAGGCCTAATTTTAAATAAAATTAAATTTTATCTATTTTTTAGATAAAATTTAATAGGTAAGGAAATAAAATGCACCTATCCTTTCACCCTTTCAAAGCTGTACCATGCCAGCATTTACTATCATACCATCTGATTTTTTTTCTTCCAAATACTGGGATATAACCACCACTTCTCCTCCCTATTTAATGGGAATTTCTCCAGCAGGAGGGGTTAGAGGCTGTGACCATTTTTCCTGTGTGAAATTAATTGAGCTTCCAGGGTCAACAGGTTACAAGCAGGCTCATTATGACAAATGATTTCTGTTTGAATAAGACCTTAGGGGTCGTTACAGATTTTCCCTTAAATTTTGTAATTATGTCTGCCCAAGGCCTTAAATAAACAAAAACATATGGAACAGAGATTAAGAGTGGTGGGTGAGTGTGGATTGCTGAATGTAAGCAGCCTGGTAAAATAGGTTTCAGGATAACGCTATATTAAACAATGCATTTTTTTAACAATATGATGAGAATTACAGACCTGCAGCTGGTTATGAAGCTTTGCAGAGAACAATCACTTGCTTATCTCAAAGTGTTTAATTTCAATGGAAAAAAGACAGCAGGAGAGAGAGATACTCCTGTAGCACTATTTCTGACAAATCCTTCTGTATGCTGTGCCAAATCAAACATCCTACAAAGCAGAGAGGAGTCTCCTATTATGAGATATGCAGCTTGGCAGTGGAGAGAAGTGTGCTTTAGGAAGACAATAAGGATCAAAAATGAGGCCCTGAAGTGTCTTAAACCTCAGTGAATGTATCACAACACATTATTACATTATGTTCATGAAGTGGCCTCCAGAAGCTTGTGAGACAAACAAGACTCATTTATCTTTAAAATGCCACTTGATTCTGGGGTGTCAGTACTACACAGATGAAGAAGGATTGTAATATTCAGTTTAATTGTCACAACTTCACCGAGTGTACTTGGCAAATGACTTGTTGAACTGTCTGCTCAAAAATCACTTAAATATTTCATGATTGGGAATAGTTTCCAAAGATTTTTGGGAAAAGCAACTATTGATTGCACTAGTTTAAGTTGCATTGGAAACTTGTTTGTTGAAACACCTGATATTTTGTGAAGGAAATACACTGTTGGTAACTACCAGGAACAGCTTACTTCAGGGATGCCTGAATTAATCACATCCCACCTTCTTCTTTTTTTCTATTCTTTTCTAATATTCCCATCTTGAAAGAAAATTTAAAAGGGGTTTGTGGTCTGCATTCTTGGCTCAATCAGAATAGAGCAGGAAGGATCTATTAGAGGTCATTTAATTGAACCCTCTGTTCAAGCAGAAGACCCTATACTATTATAAACAAGTGGCTGTCCAGTCTCTTCTTAAAAATTGCAGTGATGGAGCACCCATAACATCTAAAGGCAAACCATTCCACTAGTTAATTGTTTTCACTATTAGGAAGCTTATACTTAATTCCAGTTTGCTTCTCTCCATTTTTGCCATTTTCAGAGCAATGAATTGTGGTCACTCCAAAACTTCTGCCTGCTTCTGAGTCAGAACCATACAGCCTGCAAAGATGCCAAGGGGTCAAACAGCCTCCCATTTTTCCCAGACTCCTCTTTTCTAGGCCACTCACAACAATCAAATAGGTTATAATAAAACCAACAGAAAATAAAAGACTGCAAGAATGACAAACTGGATGGAATGAAAGGTATCCTTACCAAATGCCTGAAACTGGGTGATAGTATATGCCCAATAATGTTTCTCTCTTAGAATTAATTTCATTGGGTGTGAATTCAAATCAGTATAAAATGGAAGTGTCTGGCATGGTGAGGCCTTCGTTTTCTCAAAACTAAGCCAAGCAAAACATAACTTAAGCAGATTTAAGCCTATTCATATTAGAGGAAAAATATGGTGTCAGGGTGACCAGTAAATTTTAGAAATCAAAGCACATTTTGGTATCCTTTATATTATAAATCATTTTCATGATTTTGAGGGTACTATACCCTATGATGTTGAAACATTTGGGGGTTAGCCATCATGGTCCTGTGGCTTTGGAATGAATTATTGGACTGGGCAGATTAGTGTGGTCAGAACAGCAGGTCAGTTGCAAAATAAATTCCATAAGAGTAAACATAAGTGTTCAGTTAGTTTATTATTCTAGTAAAAATAAATTAATTCACTGGACTTCTTGTTTTACTTAGTACCTTTAAGTTATGTTATATATTTCACTCTAAATGAATGATTCATTTAGATAATAAATTATCTAATGATCATTCAGATCCAAGACTGATTCTTAATTGATCATTAATGATTAATTTGGGATATTAGTAAGATGCTAGTATCACCAATAAACTCTATCAACCAAAGCAGCAGGCTGTATGGACAGCAAGTGCATCAGGGATAAAGGTTTAACAATTTAAAAAATGATTTAGCTGGCAAGTGGTATTAGTTGCAAACTAGAAGCAGCATCCCCCCTCCTCATCTAAGTCAATTTCCACTGCACACACTTTCGACATGCAGCTACGATGATAGTAGCTGATACTTCACCTTTTAGTTTTCACTTTTTAATCATTGGAATAGAGACTCAAAACACTCTCAGAATGACACTTGAAAGTTAAAAATTGCAAGAAGAGGTTACTTTCTTTCACCTACTATGTTAAATCTTTGTGAATTGCCTCATTCACCTCCATATTTGTTATCTTGCCAATAAAACGACTACTTATTCACTGCAAAATATCATCTTAGAGTTTGCACTAATATTTAGCCTAAGGATAAGTTCACAAGCAATGTATATGAACTGGGTTAAGAGTTTATTCTAAACGGAAACTTGATACGTGTCTGGGGTGGGGAGGAGAAGTCTTTAGACAACCTTCAGTTTGTAGTTTATGAAGAGGAGGAAGCCAAAAACAATGATAGGCCATTGTCATTAATCCATCTAATCGTTAAGTCATTCAATTTGGTCTTTCTCTAAAAATTAGGACTGCTATGAGTTTAAAGAGAGATACCAATGTAGGATAAATTCTGGCCTGGTTTTGTTTTCTCCAGATTTATTTATTTTATTTTTGCAAGAACGTTTGAAGACCTACTTTTATATACATGAAAAGCCGGGGGAGTACATATTTCTTTTATTGGTAAAAATGTTCTGCAAGCTCACAGTAGTGTGGGCAATCATCTGGAGGCTCATTCTGCCATTGCACTTCCTGGAATGATCATGTTGCATGGTTGACTGCTTGCATAAGCAATGCAGGAAGTACTGTGGATCAGTGGTGGGATTCAAATTTTTTTACTACCTGTTCTGTAGGCGTGGCCTGGTGGGTGTGGCAGGGGAAGGACACTGTAAAATCTCCAGTCAGAAGTGGTATTTGCCGGTTCTCCGAACTACTCAAAATTTCCATTACTGGTTCTCCAGAACTGGTCAGAACCTGTTGAATACCACCTCTGCTGTGGATGAAGTAGCCACTGAAAAGAATGTGATGCTGCTATGACACCCATTACATTTTTATAAATAAACACGAAATCTCTCTTTCTCTTTTTCTGTCTGTGCATGTGTGGGGGGGATGTAGATGTGCATTTGTGTGTATGCACATAAATATATATGACAAAAGCTAGCTGGACAGAGCTACAACAACAATGGATACCATTGTTATAGCTTCCAATATGGTACATTTTGCACTTCATTTCAGTTTGTAACTTTTATACAGTAAATACAGTATTTTTTTTGTCTTGTCTGTTTTATCAAATAACAATTTTTATATTTTCAATGTTTTAAATTGAAGGCTTGATATCAGTTTGATGGTATCAATATCACCCACTCACCCAATAAAAATGGTGCCTATCAAAATAGAATTTAGTGCAAAATGTATTATATATCTGGCCTTTCCATAGCCTTCTCCATGACATAAATTGAACATCTCAGATTTCCATTTCTTATTAATATTTTAGGTTTTTGCTGTGTTATTTTTTATTCCATTAGTCAATTTTTAAATTAATATAAGAAAATAAATTTTTGGGTAGGGTGGTAGAATGGGATTGGTGTTACTCTTAATCAAAAGATTAGAAATAAAAATATTGTTTTTTTTATTTTACAATTATATCATATATCAGTATGAGATATTATTCTTATTTATATAAATATATAAATAGGATTTTTAAAACAACAACACTATTTCAGAATGTCAGTTTGCTTTTTACAAAATCCAGGAACTGAAATAAATATTTGAAAATAGGGTGAAAACCAAATAAAGTTGTTTTGACATGAAATATCAATGTAGTGAAAGTTTTACTTTTTCAAGGTATTATGAGAGAGACGGATTTAATATTTAAGAGTGGAGCTAGGCTGGCAGTTGCTTTCAATGTATTATCTGCTGTATAATCTGAATCATTCACAGGATAAATGTATATAATACTTAAGAAGAAATGTAGAAAAATACACAATGAAGCTCTGATAACAGAGGAAATGGGAAAACTGCTAAGTTTTAATGTATTGTCTAATATATATATATATATATATATATATATATATATATATATATATTATAATTGAATAGGGATAAAACTTATTAGTTATACGGAGTTATATGAAGATGAAAAGGATTATTGTTACATGTGGTTATCAGGTGATTAAGTAGGATGTTATAAAAATGCAGTGTGCTCAAAGAAACTGTTCTGTTCAATGGTTTGCCTGCTCCCACATTGTGGAACTCCTTGCCAACAGGAGGTCAGGCTAACTTCATCATTTTTTTCCCTCTTGCAACATGCAAAGATGTTTTCGATTTAGATAGGCTTTTGCCTTTAAACTGATTTATGTGCTAAAGCAAGCATTAACTGATGAATAATCTCAATTTAGGGTTTATTTGTTTATGTATTAAAAAGTAGGACTAAAAAGAGAAAATATCATCCCATTTGTGAAATTACCGTAGTCCAAACCTTTGGAAATATCTGTGTGGTGTATTCCACCTGAGGAATAGACCAATCTCCTGGGATTCCAGAAAGCTTTGAAAACCTGGCTTTGGTCCATATCTGATGTTGATATTTATTATTTATTTAAGGTCCCTGGTTTGTATGTTGATTTTGTTTGGTGTATCATTTTAGTCTAGGCTAATTTTAATGTTTGTGGCATTTAATGTCTTTAGCTATTTTTATGCCCATCCCATTTTTAGTTTTGTATGGTTCCTGGAGTCCACAGGACTTGAATAGTCAATAAATATAAATACATAATCTGATTTGAAGTCTGGAAGTGCCATGGTAGCCCAGTGGATAGAATGCAGTATTGCAAACTAATTCTGCAATAATTCGATTCTCACTGGTTCAAGGTTGACTCAGACTTCCATCCTTCTGAGGTCAGTAAAATGAGGACCCAGATTATTGGTGGCAATATATGCTGACTCTGTAAACCTTTTAGAGAGGGCTATAAAGCACTGTGAAACAGTATTTAAATCTAAGTGCTATTGCTATTAGGAGCAAAACTGGAGAATACGAGAATTCTGCTGTTTAACTTTTCCTCCAAAGATATTGGCCTCTTTGCATCTCGAAGCAATAAAAGCCATATTTCAGTAACAAAAGCAATAACTCATGCATCCAAATTAAATTAATACCCTTTCCTAAGCTGTTATCTCTGATTTAAGAATGAAATTAGTTGTCACTATTTTCAGGCATGTTATTAGAGAAGTGGCCCTCCTAATAGCAATAGCAATAGCACTTAGACTTATATAGTGTTCTGTAGTGCTTTACAGCACTCTCTAGACAGTGTACAATGTCAGCATATTGACTCCAACAATGAGGGTCTTGTTTTTTACTGACCTTGGAAGGATGGAAGGCTGAGTCAATTCTGAGCTAGTCAGGATCGAACTCCTGGTTGTGTGAAGAGTTTGCCTTCAATACTGCATTCTAGCCACAATTATATATATATATATATATATATATATATATATATATATATATATATCCCCAAAGACAAGATCCAGCTAGAAAACCAAGGAGTTTATAAAATACCATGCAAAATTTGCCCAGCCACATACATTGGACAAACCAACAGGAGAATAAATGCACGCATCGAGAACACAAGAACGCAGTCAGAAAAGAAGAAAAACTTCCTCCTTTTCCAGCACCTTAAAGCCACAGGACATGAAATTGATTTTGAGGGATCCAAACTTATCTCCAATACTGAACACTTCAACAAGAGAATAATTAGGAAGCCATCAAATAGAGAAACACCCCATAACATGAATAAGCGGGATGATACTTCCGCCTACCAGACATCTGGAAACTAGCCCTAATCAACAAACGAGTCCCAGCCACAAAAACCAACACGGACCCAAAATAACACATGATGCCACCACCAATCTCCTTCACCAGACTCAAACCCAAGCCCATGCCACAGATGAAAGGCAACCACCATCCAGAAACCAGACCATGGCTGCAACACCAGCTGCTACACCCCCTCCAACCCCCAAACTAAGCAAACTGACACACGCTATAAACACATAGCCAGACCTCAAACTCGAGCCAAACCAAGGCCCAGAATGCCACATCACAGCCTTCCACCCAGGATACTACATCACAGAACTCAGGAGATCACAACACAAAACATCAGGAGGTTGCAGCACAGACAACGACCCAGGAGATTACAGCACCACACCCAGGACATCACAACAATAGAACTCAGAAGGTCATCACACAGCCCATTACCCAGGTCGTTACAACACAAAAGGCTGAGAGACACACAGCCAGCACCTCAGCCACACAGGGTCTCAGGAAAAAGCCATCCAATCTGCATACATCAACTCCACAAACCAATCAAAAGTAACAACACATCCAACTCTAGAGTTTAAAAGGAAAAACAGCCACGATCACACACTTCTCCCAGGAGAACGAAGCTGAAGACACCAGCCTGAAGATGACGGATGAGATTTCGTCGAAACATTGCCAAGGTATTCTCAATCTTACACGGGACAAGACCCGAATACACCAAGACCTACATATATATATATATATATATATATATATATATATATATATATATATATATATATACGCTGACAATGTTAATAAAAATAACTATTAAAAGAAATTAAAAGCAATGCAGATAAAAGAAAACTTAAAAGCAAGTAGATAAAAAATACACAAAAGGAGAGGGCGGAGCTGGCATCGCAGCGGTATGACGTGCGATCTTGATGTTGCAAGATCACTGTCGATATCTCCTCTGTTGGTTGGTCCCACCGGACCTAAACTGTCCTGCAGAGATGGTGATCAATAAGGGCATGTCCTGCTGATCCCAGGGACACTGCCAAGTCCCTGGTAGATCCAGGAGAAGCCCTTCTTGCCGGCAGTGGAGAGGCAGCCATTTAAGCTGCTGAAGCTGGGACAGCTCCGGAACGGAAGAAGATAAGAAGAAAGTGTGTCAGTTTGGTGAGATGAATTTCTACTTATTATTTTTTGGAGAGAACACCCTAAAAGACTGAAAGTGTAATTAAAAGTGAAGATAAAAGTGGCTAAGTGGCGAGATTAAGCTAGTTCAAACTGAAGGGTTTTCCCCTTTTATTGTAACTTGGAATTTGGCAAACCTTCTCAATTTTTAACTGGACTGGGCTTTTTTAATTTTTTATTTTCTTTAATAACTTTCTTGAAAGTCTGTTTTGATTAAGATTCTTCTATTTTATTTGAGATTTATTTTTTTTTAAAGAAAAGACTTTACTTTTTTTTTATTTATTCCTGGCTTTGGATTTATGAGGGGAAGTGAAAGTGAAGGAAAACAAGTAGCACTGCCATCTAGAGGCTGGGATATTTTGTTTTGTTTTCTTTTTTACTTGTTTGTGTATTGGAGTTACATTCAAGTACTCTGAGCTCTTTGCTGAAAAAGATAGTGGGATGAGCATGGCAGATTGTTTATACAGGTGCTCTTCTGTGAAACTATTGATAGACAGAGTCTGGAGTTGAAGTTGAAAGAAAGAAGATTGAAGTGACCTTGAAAATACTTGAACTGGAAAGTTTAATTTGATTTACTAAAGATCCTTGGATATTTAGTGGCAGTGATTCGCTTTTTGTCAGAAGAATTATTTATTACCCTCTAGTTGGATTTTTATGTTTGGATTTTAGCCTTTTAATCCAGGAACTAGATTATATTTTGCCTCCCTTTCTCTCTGCTTCTTTTTTGTTTTTTTTTTTTTCTTTTTTCTTTAAAATTGTTTCATAAAATTTCCCTTTTCTTTTTGCACAAATTAATGAATAAAGATACAAGTGCCTGAAGATTTTCCCTCTCCTTTTATTTTTCTTTTATATTTTTTATTGGGAGCAGTTTCTGCTCCTGTTCTAATTATACAAAATGAGTAGAAAGACAACAGCTCCAGCTTCTTCAATATCAAGTGCTTCTTCCTTACCATCTGGAGGACAACTATCAATACAGAAGATATTGCAACAGGAGAAGGAGAAGAAGAAAGAAGTGACACTACAGATGATTATGCAAGGAATCCAAAAACTACATGCAAAAACAGATAATATTGAAAAGAGAATGGAGAATATTGAGAAAAGAACTGAAAAGACAGATGAGATAGTTGAGAATATTCAATAGATGATGAAATATGAGGAAAGACTTAAGAAAATTGAAGAACAAGATGAACAAAAAGACAAGAAAATTGGAGATAACAACACCAGATTGAGTGAAGTTGAAAAAGGCAGGAGTGAACCACTAGGGTGGGAGATTGACAGGTCAGAATTTTACCTGAGATTCCAAAATATGGAGGAAGAAAAGGATGAAAACCTTGCTGAAAAAATGAAATACTGGCAGAGGCACTAGAGATAACTGAAGAGAAAATGATGGATGGAATGGATGAAGTGTTCCATGTCTATACAAGATATGCAATGAGAAACAAGTTATCAAGAGAAGTTCATATTATATTTACTAAGAAAATTATTAAAACACAGATAATACAGTGGCAAGAGAAAAGACGTTAAAGTATAAAGATAAAAAATTGTGGTACTGAAACAAGTACCAAAAAGAGTAAAAGAGATGAGAAAAGAATACCTCTTTTTGACCAAAGAGTTACTTAAAATAGTAAATTACAGATGGCTGATACCAGAAGGTCTCTTGTTCACTTGGCAGGAACAAAGGCACAGAATTGACATGGTTGAAAAAGTGAGTTATTTTACTTAGAATATCTCAGAGGAAAGGAGGAAGATACAAGAAAAGAAGAGTCTTTGATTGAATTTCAAGAGGAGTGTATAGCAGCAATTGAAAAAGAAAAAGAAGAAAGTGCAGTAGGTGGTGCACCCAGAGAGCAACGAGAAGTAAAATTTACTAGAGCAATAAAACCCTCTTATAAAGTCTAAAATGGATGAGAGAAAATTAATTACGATGAACATAAATGGACTTAATTAGTGACTAAAAGAAGGAAAGTATTCCTTAAATTAGAGAAATTAAAGTCTGCTGGTGTTAACCTATAAAGCCCTGCATGGCTTGGGTCTAGGGTACTTGCAGGAGCACCTCCTACCGGCATCGAGGTCTAATCGTCCAGTATGCTCCCACAGGCAGGCCCTCCTGGGGGTGCCATCAGCGAAACAATTGGTCGGTTGGTGGTCCCCTGGGGGAGGGCCTTCTCTGTGGGGGCACCCACCCTTTGGAACCAACTACCCCTGGAGCTACATCTGACCCCTGACCTGTGCTCCTTCCGTTGTGATCTAAAGACTTGGCTGTTTTCACAGGCCGGCCTGGATTGAGTGGGGTTGGGGATTTTAATATCAGGATTTTTTTAAATATTTCATAATTATTTGGATTGGTAAATTTTGGAATAAGTTTATATATTGTATATATGTTTTTGTGTAAGCCGCCCAAGTCCCCCTGGAGATGGGGCAGCATATAAATCCAAATATAAATAAATAAAAAAATAAAAAATATAATTTGTCTGCAAGAAGTACATATTAAAAAACAACATGAATACATATTGAAACAAAAAAAGTTAGGGAAATTATTCACGTCATTGGCACAATGTAAAAAAGAGGTGTGGTCTTATATATTAGAGATACAATTCTGGCAGAATTAATTTATACAGATGATGATGGAAGGATTTTGATGGTGGAAATAATGGACACTAATGTGAAGACACTTCTAATAGCAATTTATGCTCCAAATGATAATCAAGAAGAATTTTACAGGAAATTGCATATGAAAATAATTGAACTGGACTATGTTAATGTTTGCATGATGGGAGATTTTAATGGAATAATTAATGAGCAGTTGGATTATAAAACACAGAAATTAATAAAGAAAACAAGAAAGACACTACTAAAATCTTTTTTTTCGAATGATAGAGGAAATAAATTTAAAAGATGCATGGAGAGAGAGAAATGTGGAAAATAAGCAATATACTTTCTATTCAAATAGGCATGCATCATGGTCCAGAATAGATATGATATGGATATCGGCAGATTTATTTTCTAATATACAAGAAATTGAAATAGAAGCAAGTACTTGGGCAGACCACAGTCCAATGACAGTTACTTGGAAAAGACAAAAGAGGAGATCTAGATGGACTTTAAAGAATACGATATTAAAGGAAAAAGACTTCAAACAGAAAATTGAGACAGAATTGGTTTTCTTTTTTAAAGAAAACAAAAAAGAGGATACATCGTTATAGAATCTCTGGGACACAATGAAGGCCTATACAAGAGGTTTGATAATAGAATATACAAGGAAAAGAAATATAAAACAGAAAAAGACTTTTAAAACATTGGAAGATGACCTCAAGGAACTGAAAAAAGAATTACAGAAATCTCTGCAAAAAAAAACATTAAAATTAAAATGGCCACCAAAATTGTCGTTTTGCTAAATGTAGAGTTTTTAGGAACCCATAATGTCCTGCTTGTTTGTGTGAAATCCTGTCCTATATGTGTAATAAATAAAACTAAAATTGGAAAGCCGGCAGGTTTATTACAAACAGTATCTGAACCGACAAAACCCTGGCAAGGCATTGGAATGGACTTCATAGTTGAATTACCAGATAACCATGAATACACAGTTATATGGACTGTTATTGACCTGTTCTCCAAACAGGTACATTTTGTCCCATGTAAAGGAATACCATCAGCTAAAAAGCTGGCGGACCTGTTTATATAACATATATATCTGTTACATGGAGTACCTTGAAAAATAATTTCTGATAGGGGAGTCCAGTTCACATCAAAATTCTGGCAAGAATTTATACATATGATTGGTTCTACCCAAGGGTGGAGTACAGCATGTCACCCCGCTACCAATGGAGCAGTTGAAAGAGCTAATGCCACCATTGAACAGTACCTCTGTTGTTACGTTAATTATCAACAAAGTAATTGGGTAGAGCTAATACCCTATGCTGAGATAGCATATAACAATGCGGTACATAGCAGTACTGGTTATTCCCCATTCCAGATAGTTAGTGGTATGGAATTTGTACCTATACATGAATGGCCTCATATGAGACAAGAACACAAATCAAAAACTACCACTACATGGGCAGATAATGTACGTAAACAATGGCATTTGGTTCAAATCGCATTGAAAAAAGTGCAAGAGGCATATAAAACCCAAGCTGATAAAAAAAGCTCCTCACAGACACAATATAATGTTATGAGTCTGGGTATATCTATCAACCAAATATCTTCACCTAGGTCTCACTAGTAAAAAACTAGGTCCAAAATACATTGGACCATTTCAAATTACACCAGTGATAACTCCTGTTACTGTAGGTCTTCAACTTCCTTCCCAGTTTAAAAAGGTCCACCCTATATTTCACATCAGCCTCCTGAAACCTGTGGATATGACACGGCAAGAGCCCAGATTACATAGCCCAGGACCGGTCCGTGATGAACATTACAAGATTGATGAAATACTCGATTCATGTTGTAGGTATGGAGTATTACAATATCTAGTACGATGGACAGGTTATCCGATAGCAGATGCATCATGGCTCCCACATACTGATGTTTCTGCATCTTGGTTACGCCGACAGTTCCACATGAAATACCCCACGAAAGCGGTTGGGAGAGATGAAATCAGATGTGTACAAAATACTAATCACAATCTCTCTCTTGAAGAAGGAAAACTGGTAGAGGGGGCCGCATGTCGGGATTCAGCGATCTTACTGAATCGTCGTCTGGTGTGAAGCCCGACACAGTATCTTAGGTGGGGAGAGAGGCCGAAGATCCTGCCGTTTCCAATATGCTGGCTTGAACGAGGAAAGAAGTTTCACTCCTGCAGTTCCCATATCAACTTGAAGCATCTCTACCTTATCGGCAGGGAACTGCTTGGGGGCAGGTTTTACTGCCACCTACCCTTCCCGGCTGATGGAGGCTCACTGTGAGAAACAAGGGGAGGGTTCGTACTTTACCAAGATGGAACATTTGCTTTAATGGCGGATTTGAGACATGTGTGTGTAGCTCGGGGGAGGGAAGTAAGTTGACAATAGTGATCTATTAGTTGCGTTTAGTATTGCGGGGTGGAGGTGGCTAGGATTAATGGGTGGGTGGATGTTAGTTAGCTGCATGGGGTGGGACTGCATAAAAAAACATGCTGAGAGGCAGATGCTGTCAGCGCTGGCTTTGATTGGAATAACCATTGTTGCCGTGTTGGGAGGAAACGAGTCAAAATAAATATAATCTACCCACAAAGGACTGTGAGTAAAATAGTTTATTGCCAAAGTTTCTATGAAACCGAACGGAGTCTGATAGTATGTGTGTGGGGGGGGCAGTAAGGGAGGGAGGAAGGGAAATTGCATTTGTTGGTGAAACTTTGTGTGTGTGTGTGAGAGAGAGAGAGACACAGAAACAGAGACAGAGGTTCACCAACAAATGTAACTTCCCTTCCTTCATTAAGTGGGTTTTGATAGCAGTTTCTCCTTTCATGCTTCCTGTTATGTATGCAGGTTTGAAATCATTGGTTTAGTTTGAATTGTTCTTGTAAAGTGTTGGAAATGATTGGTTTAAAAAGTGCAGGAAAACCCTGCACTCTGATTGGCTGGCAGCTGCGGCTGCCGGCTATAAGTAGCAGCCGCAGCAAAGCCAGTTGGGTCCGTTCTGAGCTGTAGTCACTAATAAACTAAAGAGCTTGAAGCACTCTGCATCTGTCTCTTCATGCAAACTTAACACTGGCGATGAAGGTGGGATTCCCCTGAAGAGAAGGCAACGCGGAACAGAAGAAGAGTGAGATGGCTGCGCTGAACACCCCTCCAGCCCCGTTCGATCCAACGGCAGAACACTGGGAGTCGTATGCAGATCATTTCCAAATGTATCTGGAGGGAAATGATCTTGCTGCCATTTCTGAGCAGCGGAAGAGGGTGGTCTTCCTTACGTACTGCGGTCCAGCAGTTTTCAAGATGGCGAAGGCCAAGCGGAGCAGCAGACGTGAAGGTAATGGCTTGGCCTGATCTGGAAAGGCTGTTAAGATCCCATTACGCGCCACAAGTATCGTGCCTCATTAAGGGACACGAGTTTTACCATCGCGATCAGGGGGAAAACGAAAGCATAAACGACTTCATGGCAAGTTTAAGAGACATTGGGGTTGCATGCGAATTCAACAATTTAGAGGAGGCCATGCGCGATCGTTTCGTTTTAGGCCTTAAAGACAAGGTGCTGCAGAGCAAGTTATTAATGAAACCTAAGATCACGCTGAAAGAAGCAATAGAAGAAGCCTCTTCAGCAGAAGCTACCAAGTCCTCAGCAGCAGCCATGAAAAAGATTAACAAGGCCACAAGTCATCCTGTTGTGGAAAAGTCCACAACAACTCATTGTGAGCAAATAGATTCTGAGTCAGACTGTAGTGAGGTGGAGGAAGGCAGGAGACAAACCTATGCCCACTATCCTGTCACCAAGAATGCTGAGGTGGACTGAATTTCTTGCTGCTTATTCATACAAACTCCTCCTACCTCTCGGAGTGGTCACAATCGATGTTGACAGGGGGACAGAGGTCGGCCCCGAGGGTGCTCACACATCCCTCAGGGGTTGGTCCTCTCCCCTCTTTTATTCAACATCTACATGAAGCTGCTGGGTGAGATCATCCGTGGTTTTGGGGAGAGATTCCATCAGTACGCGGATGACACCCAGCTGTACATCTCTACCCCAAACCAGATTAGCGATGCCCTCTCCCTGATGACCCGGTGTTTGGATGCGGTACGGATCTGGATAAGCGGGAACATGCTTCGACTCAACCCGGCCAAGACTGAGTGGCTGTGCATATCGGCGTCTTGGCCCAGTCAGGATTGTCCATCTTTGGCTATAGGGGGAGAGGTGTTGCCCCCTGTGGATAGGGTACAGAATCTGGGGTCCTCCTGGATGTACGGCTCCGGTTGGAGGAGCAGGTGGGGGCCATTGCCAGGGGGGCCTTTGTCCAGCTCCATCTTGTTCGACAGCTTCGCCCTTTTCTGGACTGAGACGCCCTGTGCACAGTCACTCATGCCCTTGTCACCTCTAGACTCGACTACTGCAATGCTCTCTATTTAGGACTGCCCTTGCATACCATCCGGAGATTGCAGCTGGTGCAGAATGCGGTGGCGCGGGTGGTGATGGGAGTTACCCGGTTCTCCCATGTTGCCCCCCTCCTGCGCAGCCTGCATTGGCTACCGGTTGCACTCCGGGTGAGATTCAAGGTTTTAGTTTTGACATACAAAGTCCTACATGATATGGGAGCGTCTTCTTCCAATATCTAATACCGGCCGCCCTGTGTGAGCTCATAGGCAAGGACTCCTTGGGGTCCCGTTGGCAGGTCAATGCCGACTGGCGATTCCCCAGCGACAAGCCTATTCTGTCGCAGCCCCTGGCCTCTGGAATCAACTACCCTTGGAGCTCCGTCTGGCCTCTGACCTCCGCACCTTCCGCCGTGAGCTAAAGACCTGGTTATTTGACCATCCCGACCTATGACCCCTCCTTGGGGCTGGGATGAATCTTTTTAGTGCTTATTATTGTACTGTTTTAATATTTGGGCTTGTAATCTAGTTTAATGGTTTTTTAAGTATTTATTGTTCTGTATTTTAGCTGTGAGCTGTCCCGAGTCTTCGGAGATGGGGCGGCATACAAGTTCAAGTATAAATAAATAAATAAATAAACTACAGCCAACTGGACAAGGAAGCCTTGGCAATTGTAGCAGCTGTCAAGAAATTCCATGAGTATCTATATGGGAGAACATTTACTGTTGTCACAGATCACAAACCTCTTTTAGGCATTGTGGCAGGGGACAAACCAACGCCCACGATCCTGTCACCAAGAATGCTGAGATGGACCGAATTTCTTGCTGCTTATTCATACAAACTGATCCACAGACCTGGTAAAGACATTGGGCACGCAGATGCTTTGAGTCGCTGCCCACTTCCTTCACACATTGAGGACCCTGTTCCTGAGACTCACACCTTTTTCTAGAAACTGTTGCCAAGCTTCCAGTACATGCTGCTGAAATTGCCAGAGAGACTGCCAAAGACACTTTATTGGCTCCTGTTATAGGCTGGATTAAGAAAGGTTGGCCACTTCAAGATCTACCTCCACTTGCCCAACCTTTTAAATCCAGGCAAACTGAATTATCTGTATTAAGAGGATGTATTTTGTGGGGTAACAGGGTGGTTATTCCTGCAAAACTACAAAAAGAGGTTTTGGAAATGTTACATGAGGGTCATCCGGATATTGTCAGAATGAAGGGATTGGCCAGGAGTTATGTATGGTGGCCAGGTATTGACAAAATGGTTGAAAACTGGGTTGCATCTTGTCCCATCTGTCAGGTAGTCAGGCCTGCCCCACCTCTCGCCCCCACACAGGAATGGGAATGTCCTAGGGGCCCATGGTGCAGGATTCACATTGATTTTGCTGGCCCTACCAGAGGGCACACTTTCCTTATTATAGTAGATGCATATTCCAAATGGCTAGAGGTTATCCCTATGGCATCCACCACAACTGAAGCTGTCATCAAACAGCTTAAAAAGCTTTTTGTAACTCATGGGTTACCTGATGTTATTGTTTCTGACAATGGCCCTCAATTTACATCCAACCTTTTTGAATCATATCTAGCACAGCAGGGTATCAGACATGCCCTGACAGCCCCTGGCCACCCTTCGGCTAACGGCCGGGCTGAAAGTATGGTACGATTTACCAAGGAAAAACTTCAGCAATTGGGTCCAGGGGACATCACTGAGAAAGTTGAAAAACTACTCAGTGTCCAGCATATCACTCCCAACCCCTCAACTAACTTAACCCCAGCTGAATTGTTGATGGGTAGGAAACTCAGGTCTCCCCTTGACTGCCTTCATCCCACTTACGCACCCAATGCACCACTAGATTCCACTAGCAAAATTCGCACTTTCACTGTGGCTGATTCTGTTTATGCTAAGAACCTTATGGGTGAACCATTATGGATTCCTGCTGAGATAACCCAAATCACAGGCCCCAGGTCTTACAGGATACAAACAGAGGATGGTGTCCTCTGGAGCAGGCACATTGATCAGTTAAGATCCAGATTGCCTCAGGAGCATTGCTTTTGCTCCTCTCTGGTTCCCATACCTACTACCTCTTCTAGGGGGGAAGGGGAGGATTATGAGGATAATCAACAAGCAAAAATCAACCCCATGTGTAATGAGGTAACACAACAGGAATCACCCCAAAACCTGTCACAGTGCCAACAACATTTTTACAAATGGAAGATTGCACATCACTACCTGATTTAGGTGCTGACATTGGGTTGGAGATGGATTGGGAGGAGAGACCAGGTTGTAGTAACCAAACAGGTTCTACCATTACTAGAAGTCCAAGTAAGGAAATGTCAGCAGACACATTTCCTCTCTCACAAGGTGAGAACCTTAAAACATCTGAACCACGAGGTCTCAATAAAGAGCCCCACCTATTTAAAAGAATACATTAGATAGATGGGGTTTGAGTATGGACTGAACCTAGTGGGGAGGGGTGTTATGTATGCAGGTTTGAAATCATTGGTTTAGTTTGAATTGTTCTTGTAAAGTGTTGGAAATGATTGGTTTAAAAAGTGCGGGAAAACCCTGCACTCTGATTGGCTGTCAGCTGCGTCTGCCGGCTATAAGTAGCAGCCACAGCAAAGCCAGTTGGGTCTGTTCTGAGCTGTAGTCACTAATAAACTAAAGAGCTTGAAGCACTCCGCGTCTGTCTCTTCATGCAAACTTAACACTTCCCATGTGTTATTGCCTCCTTTATTCAAAGTTCATAGAAGTGTTATACAGTAGAATTGATGGGAAAAACCCAGAATGTTCTATTTCTATTAAATAGAAGAAAGTAAGAGAGAGAGAGAGAGAGAGAGAGAGAGAGAGAGAGAGAAGAAAAAAGAAAGAAAGAAAGAAAGAAAGAAAGAAAGAAAGAAAGGAAAGAAAAAAGAAAAGAAAAGAAAAGAAAAGAAAAGAAAAGAAAAGAAAACAAAACTACAGTAGATTTTCTTTTCACTCCATATTTTAAAAATTGTGATTCCTCATCTCCATTTTAGCCTCCAACTGCCCCAGCTGGAACCCTTCTAAGCTTTTTAAAAATAGGATTAAAAAGGGAGTTTTCTGCATTAGTACAACTCAAAAGGATAACCTCAGCTCTTTATTCTGCCAGGCAGCCTTTTAATCCTGAATCACATGTCACTTCAAATTATGAATATGATTTTCACATCCCCCTTGGGCCTACATTTCACCCAAGTAAATCCTCTCGTTCGGCAGCTGGAGAAGTGTGTCAAAACCAGTGAACTTCAAGCATCGAGACAGATCTGGGAGAGATCAAACTGTCCCAGCCTGAACTCTCTTCAAGAAGGCATCCTTTTCCTTCTTGGTTATCGCTGTTGACACCCCTTCAGTTCAAAAGGCTGAGAGGGCAAGACTGATGGGAGCTGCTCTCTGCTACCCAGAATTTCTGGCCTTCAATGTATCCTTTTTTTCTTTCCTCATTTGAAAAGGACAGGACAGGTCAGAGCTCTGAATGAGATGGGAATCCAATCGCCTGACAGATTTTGGCACTGTTTCTTCTGTTTTTACAGAAGGCTAAACGTGTGCAGCCATTCAAAGAGCCAGGTCCAGTCTCAGAAGCAGTGAGAATGTAAGTTCTGAGAAAAGGGTTTTGACATGGCACAAAACACTTTACAGTCTGGGCCAAGAAATCAAAAACTCTATCTTCATACAGCCAACATAAAAAGTGTCATGGAATGGTTTTAAAACTTGTAGCACTAGAAGTGTATTAAGTGTATTGATTGATTGATTTGCTCAGTTTCTGTGATGCATTCTGACAAAATTATTTTTGGTAGAGATGGGGACATTTTTTAAAAAAAAGAACAAAATATTAGCTTAATTAGATTTTGCATTTACACTACAGTTCCCAAATGCAATCCTCCTACAATGCAAGAAAGATAACAACCGAGCTCAAAGAGTACCAAGGACTTTCATACTTTTTTTAAAAGTCAAAACTAATATTTTTTGTTCAGGCCAAACATAAATGTGATATGTAACCATTCATGTATATTACATATAAACTATTCACATGCATTCACCATTTCTTCTTCTCCCTTTTCACTCCTCTTTCTTAAAACCCACTGCAGATTGCCAACATTTTCCTTCTATTAGCAAAAGGAAATAATACACTGGTCTTTATTAGTCAGCTGGTTGCTAAGAAGCAAAGTGCTTGTTTTTTGCTACTTAGGCAATGTGTAACCTTTTTTCTCACAGGCTCTCTGAAGCACATCTGAACCATCTTAATACCAACTGCCAACTAGACTATATTACAAAGCTGTAGTCACTGAGGAACCAGGACTCAGGCATTTCACAACAGATGGGCTCTTATGACTATAGCAGTGTCCCATGGTCACATAATTATCATTTTCATGCCTCACAACAAGCTTCCAACAAGCATAGTTAAATGGAGAAGCTGCCAGTAAAATTTCAATTCATGGTCACTTGATGTCTCGCAAAAGAAGTGAGGTTGTAAGTCCACTGTGGTGATGTAATGTCCCACTTAATTATCATGTCATTTAATGATGAAATTGCTGGTCCTAACTATAGTCATTAAGCAAGGAGTACTTGTAAATTTGTACATAAAATCAGTACATATCAAGTATTAAGTTGGGGGGAAATTATGCAACATTCTGAATGGATGTAATCCAAGATGAAAAGTTACTCTGTTAGGTGACATGAATGGATGAGTGACAATGAAACAGTCACACTAAAAGTGATGGATTCATTTCCAATACCGTTGGTTAGGCATTGTCGGCTGGCAGTTCCCAGGGCTAGGGCCTTTTCTGTGGGAGCACCCGCCCTATGGAATCAGCTCCCCGTGGATATTCGTTTGGCCCCTGATCTCCGCTCCTTTCATCGAGACCTGAAGACTTGGCTGTTTCAGCAGGCCGGCCTGGATTGACCCGGGGGTGGGTTGTTTTAATTGCATTGTTTTAATTACTGTAATTTTAAATTGTTTTAATTTAACTTTTAGTTATTTATAGACTTGTAGCTGTTTAATATTTTTTTAATTGTAATTGTATTCTCTTATTTATATGTTCAGCCTGAGTCCTTAGGGAGAAGGGTAGCATACAAGTCTAAATAAATAATAATAATAATAATAATAATAATAATAATAATAATAATACCCAAGAATGAATGAAAATGATGTTTGGTGAGTAGGTGCTTAGAACAAGATCTGTTTGTTCTGCATACATGGTTTAAGCATGTACATATGGCAAAATGATTAATAGAAATCTAAAATTGTAATTGCTTAAGATGAAGTATAGAGAAAATTAATGAAGGGTATGATGATGAATGTGGGACACACATTTTTGTAGTGTCAACAATGAAATGATATTAATAAAGTGGGGAAAATGGAAGAAATGAAAGCAAAAGTAGAATGACTGTAGAAGAAAAGGAAGTATGAATCCTGTATGAAAATGTCACAGTCATCTCCCAAGACAATAGAAAGTTTTAGAAAATAGTTTAATCTACCAAGAGAAAGTGGACATAATTAATGAGGATGGAGAAGCTACCTGGAACAGAATAAAAATGATTATATTAATGTGCCTTGGAAATATATGGACTTACTCCAATTGAAAATATGAAAAAAAGCTTATTAGAATGATGAAATGGAAGAAGGTTGCATGATGACCATCTCCTTCCAATAATATAATTCATAAAATAGATAGGTTAGGATAGGATTGTGGAGAACTTCTAATCCAACTCCCTGCCCAGACCAGGAATCTTCACATTGTCCCAGTCTAAGGGCTGTCCACTCTTTGCTTGAAAACTTCCAGTGATGACTCCAAGAGGAGAAAAACTTACTATATATTAAGAGGGGGGAAATCTGCAAGATCCAATCTGGGTTGGTCACTGATACCAGAGTTTTAGTCTTCCAAACTTTTGGACTCCGGCTGGAGCCCATCGTCAGGGAATTTCTCTCTAACCAGAATGTCTGCTTTGGGCTATTTATGTGATGCCTTCCTATTCATCATTGGGTGTGTTGATGGCCAGCAATTGGCTGTTGTTTCCTTTGTACTGCCAAGTCCTCGGCTCCTAAGTACCTGATAAACTAGTGCTAAATCAGCATTCCCGTTGATTACAAGGGACCATTTTTCAGCCTTCAATAATTTCCCTGGCTATCTTTGTACTATAAAATCTGTACATAGAGAAAAAAAATAGCTGTAAAAAAATCAAAGAGCAAAAGAGATTTAGATTAAAAGAGATTGGCAAAATTTGTCATGACTTTTTAATGGAAATAGTAAATTAATTAAAAAGTGCATGAAAAATAATCTAGGAAAAAACTGAAGTGAGAGAAAATTCTAGAAAGCACATTTGTGAGATTTCTATGAGAATGATAGTGATATGTCCAAGAGGAGAACTGAAACAAACCCTGTAGATGCTGGTGTTCAAGAAAAAAATGATGAAATAACATTGTAATGAGAAAAAATTGCAAACAAGGGCAAGGATGCAAATACAGGTGGTTTAAGTGAAGACATTTTAAATTTGGGTTTGGAGTGTCTGTGTGATTTGTTGAATGTGTGTGTGAAGACTGCAGCTCTACTTTACAGTTAGAAGAATGCTTTTATTGTTCCCTATACAAAAGAAAAGATAGGAGAATGAACACCAAAGCTACAGGGGATTAGTTGGTTAGGTGTGCCTGAAAAGTTTGGCAGAATTCTATTTGAAAGAATATGAGAAGTGACACTGGGCAAAATACAGGAAGTACCACACAGAACAACTTTATGCTGGGCAGAGGGTATGCAGATCAAATGTTTGCTCTTTAACAGGCCAATGAGAAATACATGGATTGACAAGTTTATTGTACATTTGTTGATTTAGAGAAAGTTTATGATGAACTGAACAAGCTTGAATTATGCAAGGAATTAAAGGTTAATTCTGAATGTGATAAAAATGGTTCAGGAGAACCAGTTGTTAACTTTCTGAGCAGTTTGGTGAACTAGTTGTTGGAAGAAATCATTAGGGCAGAGAACCAGTTGTTACATTATTTGAATCCCACCACTGGATAAGACGTGTGCTGTTCATTTGGTTATTTATTTAATTTATTATTAGCAAAATGCTTATGCTTATTAGTGGTACTATTATTACATGTTGTCCAATGACATGAACTGGTGAGTTCTTTTGGGTGCCCAAATTGTATCCTGTTGGATGAGGATCTGGTTGATTTGCAAAGAATGCTAAATAGGTTGTATGATTTGACAATATAGCAGAGATCAGAATTATAGTATTGGCAGGAAAATAAAATTACCATAAATTGGATTTTGGTTAATAATTTAATAAAGATGGGAATATGTAACAAGGAATTTTAAGACACACAAATGCTGGTGGAGAAGTTATAAAATGAAATAAATGCTTCTTTGTGAGGGATACACGTTGGCTAAAAAAAAGAAGGCTTTTATAAAAAAAGTGCTCCTGATATTTTTATATAAGGAAATCAAGTCTGGTATGTTGGGAGAAATATAAAGATAAGCTGAATGAAGTGAGGTTGGTGTGTGTGTGTGCGCGCACACTAAGAGAAGAAAGACAAAACAAGGATGAAATGAGTGAAGAATGTCTGAGGATTGGACGAAGATCATGATGCAAAACAAGCAAATGAAGGAGAAGTGGATAGGTTAAGACTTGAAGTGGAAACAAAGACTGCATTGGAAAAGGCTTAAATATGAAAGAAAAATATAATAATATATTGGATGATGTAATATATTGGCATGGTAGAATGGTTTGCAAAGATAGAAAGAAATGAAAATATATAATTAATGTACTATGGGTAAGCGATGTGTTTATTATGGTTTTTTTAAAAATTACATTTATATGCCGCCCTTCTCCGAAGACTCAGGGCGGATTACAATTTTTGGGATACAACCCAATGCGCTCAGCAATAGCCTTCATGCCATTGTA
Organism: Naja naja; assembly: GCA_009733165.1. Lineage (NCBI taxonomy): Eukaryota > Metazoa > Chordata > Lepidosauria > Squamata > Elapidae > Naja > Naja naja. The sequence continues at coordinate 30,732,647 of CM019150.1, forward strand.
TATGCCTGCTTATTACTAAGCGGCATTTTTACAAAGTCAGCTTATTGCCCCCAACAATCTTGGGTCCTCACTTTACCTACCCCGAGAGGATGGAAGGCTGACTCAACCTTGAGCCTGGTGGGATTCGAGCCTGCAGTAATTGCAGGCAGCTGGAACTTAAGTGCTAGGCATTTAACAGCCTGCACCACCAAGGCCCTTATTTATGTTATTTATCTGTTAATCTGCCATTCAGAAATAACAGGCTGCGTCCATCTTTTTCTATATTTTTGTTATATTAATTATATTAATTGTTTATACTTTTACAGTTGAAGTTAGTTCTGGGGGGCTATTCACAGTTACCTGTGACTTTAAGGCCTCGAGTTGTCAGTGCTTGCTATAAATTTTCACTTGGCCATATTTCTGATTAGTTACATATTGGAAAGATACCAATATTGCATTTTACTATTAGAGTAAATAGGTTAGATTCTTTGATGCTGGATATACATTTATCACCACTTTTCTCGACGCATTTAACTCTCTTTTTGTCTGCCTAGGAATTGTTTGCTGGCTATTATAAATTTTGTTGCAAAATTATGAACTGACATTTTAAGACATGTGTTTCAGTTAAAGGGTAAACTAGTAAACATTTTTAGTTACTAGTAGTGCAGCCTACATATTTTATTTTCCATTACCATAATGCAATCACATTCCTCTAAGCTCCAGACACAACTTAGGTTATATTTATTATGATGTGCTTTTCTATTTACTCAGTTGCTATTTGCAAACTTGGCTGAGGAAATATATGCAAACTGGGGAAATGAATAAGTGATTTTTCAAACATACACATATACACAGAAAGAATGTGGTTACCAAACTTATTTGATTTTCATGCGTTTACAGTAAAAACAACTGGTAGCATTGAATAGTTTTAAAGGGATGGTGCTGATGTTTGTTTACTGCTCAGAAGGAATGTTTATAATGAATGCCAAAGCTATCTGAAATTGTGTGGGTGCTATAGACCCTGTTAGAAAACAAGAGTTAAGATTAAGGAGCAGATGTTACATTTTACATTAAGATGTTTCCTTATTCTGTCCCTGAAATTCTGAGTAGCAGCAGGGGCTCCAGAGAGTAGGTCGAAGAAGAAGATGGTAGTTATGATGATGTGATCAAGGCCTTATCTCCTTTTAATGTACATGTAAACAAGGGATGTGGTGGCTCAGTGGCTAAGATACTGAGCTTGTTGATCAGAAAGGTTGCCAGTTCAGCAGTTCGAATCCCTAGCACCGCGTAAAGGAATGAGCTCCTGTTACTTGTCCCAGCTTCTGCCAACCTAGCAGTTTGAAAGCATGTAAAAATGCAAGTAGAAAAATAGGGACCACTTTGGTGGGAAGGTAACAGTGTTCTGTGCACCTGGCCACATGACCACAGAGATGTCTTTGGATAGTGCTGGCTCTTCAGCTTTGTAATGGAGATGAGCACTACCCCCTAGAGCCAAAAACAACTAGCATGTATGTGCGAGGGGAACCTTTGCCTTTAAACAAGGGATGCAGCTTTAGTTGGATGATCTCAAACCACCTTCTCAATTTTTTTCATCCCTCCATAGGTTCGCTTGAGTATGATTTATTATTTATTTATTTATTTTATTGGACTTATATGCCGCCCCATTTCCGAAGACTCGGGGCGGCTCACAGTTAAAACATACAAATACAATAAATAATTAAAAAAAGAATTAAACCACTATAAAGTCCAATAAACCGAATTAGAGTTAAAATTATCCCATACCCCCGGTTAGGTAATCACAGCCTGACTTGGTTAAATAGCCAGGTCTTCAAATCGCGGCGGAAGGTGCGGAGGTCAGGGGCCAGATGGAGGTCCAGAGGCAGTTGATTCCATAAGTCGGGGGCCGCCACAGAGTAGGCTCGCTATCAGGGGACCGCCAGCCAACATTGGCTTGCTGACGGGACCCCGAGGAGCCCCTGCCTGTGTGCCCGTACAGGGCGGTTGGTCTCCGATATCAGCAGGAGGCGCTCCCTCAAATATTGTGGACCCATGTCGTGTAGGACTTTGAATGTTAAAGCCAGAACCTTGAACCTCACCCGGAGCGCAACCAGCAACCAATGCAGGCCGCAGGAGAGGGGTAATATGGGAGAATTGGGTAACTCCCATCACAACCCACGCAGCCGCATTCTGCACCAGCTGCAACCTCCGGATGGTGTGCAAGGGCAGTCCTAAATAGAGAGCATGGCAGTAGTCGAGTCGCGAGGTAACAAGGGCATGAGTGACTGTACGCAGGGCATCTCGGTCCAGAAATGGGCAAGCTGGCTTAACCAGCCGGACCTGGGCAAAGGCCCCCCTGGCGACGGCCCCCACCTGCTCCTCCAACTGGAGCTGCACGTCCAGGAGGACCCCCAGGTTCTGCGCCCTATCCACAGGGGGCAACACCACTCCCCCTATGGTCAACGATGGACAATCTTGACTGGGCCGAGATGCTGGTATGTACAGCCACTCAGTCTTGGCCGGGTTGAGCCGAAGCATATTTCCGTCCATCCAGATCCGTACCACATCCAGACAGCAAGTCATCATGGAGAGGGCATCACTGATCTGGTTTGGGGTGGAGATGTATAACTGGATATCATCAGCGTACTGGTGATACCTCACCCCAAAACCACGAATGATCTCACCCAGCGTTTCATGTAGATATTAAATAAAAGGGGGGAGAGGACCGACCCCTGAGGGACCCCACAAGTGAGCACCCTTGGGGCCGACCTCTGTCCCCCTGTCAACACCGACATGCACCCCTGAGAGGTAGGAGGGAGAGCCACTGAAGAACAGTGCCCCCCACTCCCAGCCTCTCGAGACGTCGCAAAAGGATACCATGGTCAATGGTATCGAAAGCCGCTGAGAGGTCTAATAGTACCAGGACAGAGGAAAAACCCCTGTCCCTGGCCCTCCAGAGATCATCCATCAGTGCGACCAATGCTGTCTCCGTGCTGAAACCAGGCCGGAAGCCCGATTGGTACAGATCTAGGTAGTCCGCTTCATCCAGGAAAAGTGGAAACTGCTGAGCCACCACACTCTCAACAACCTTCGCCAAAAAATGAAGGTTGGAGACTGGACGAAAGTTGTCTAACATGGTCGGGTCCAGGGCAGGCTTCTTCAGGAGGGGCCTCACCACTGCCTCTTTCAAGGTGGAAGGAAAGACACCCTCCCTTAATGAAGCATTGACCACTGCCCGGAGCCAACCGCAGGTGACCTCCCTGGTGGCATAAGCCAGCCAGGAAGGGCACGGGTCCAACAAACATGTGGTGGAACTCAGACGCCGCATAATCCTGTCCACTTCATCCTCGGAAACAGGATCGAACTCAGCCCAGATCACATCAGCCAGACTGCTTGCACCGTGATCCTCAGACCACTGCAAGTTGGAACACAACCCGCCCCGAATCCACGCGATCTTATCCGACAGATATTGACCAAATTCCTCAGCCCTTCCCCGGAGAGGGTCCACCACCTCCCCCGGATGTAGGAGGGAGCGGGTGGCCCTAAACAGGGCGGCTGGGCAGCTATCTGCGGACGCTATGAGGGTGGAGAGATAGGACCTTCTCACCATTTCCACAGCTACCAGGTAAGTCCTAATATGGGCTCTTAGCTGGGCTTGATCGGCTTGGGAGCGGGTGGCCCTCCACCTGCTCTCTAAGCCCCTTTGACGGTGCTTCATCTCCCGGAGCTCCTCAGTATACCAAGGAGCTACCCGGGATCCACGGCATGTGAGGGGATGCATGGGGACAACCCTGTCGAGGGCAGCCTCAGCGGTCTGCTGCCAAGCAGCCGCCAGGTCCTCAGCAGAGTTGTGGGCAAGGGAAGTGGGGAATGACCCCAGTTCCGCCTGGAACTTCTCAGGGTCCATTAGGCGTCTGGGGCGGAACCATCTAAGTGGTTCCTCATCCCAGCAGTGGGGAGCAGCCTGTTGGAAGACCAGCTGCAGGAGATAGTGATCAGACCATGGGATGGGCAGTGTTGTACAACTAGCCTGCCCTATATCACTACACCACTGTTCCGAGACAAAAACTAGGTCGAGAGTGTTTCCCCCCTCATGAGTCGGGCCTTGAATTAATTGGGTCAGGCCCATGGTCCCCATGGAGGCCATGAATTCCTGGGCAAACCCGACGCCCCCAGGGAAGGCAGGTTAAAATCACCCAGGACAATAAGCCCCGGAGATCCACGCCACCCCGAGAGAACGCCGAGAAACCCAGGCAGGGTTGCTGCCACACAGCTGGGGGAAAGGTATGTTAGCAGCAAGCCCACCCGACCACCAGGCCCCCACCTCAGGAGGAGGGTCTCACTTCTGCCTATCTCTGGAACAGCGACCTCCCTTGGAATCAGGGTCTCCCGAATAACCACAGCCACTCCACCACCCCTCCCCTGAGCCCGTGACCGGTGCAAAATCTGGAAACCTGGGGGGCATAAGTCAACCAGAGGGACTCCTCCCTCTGGGCCCAACCAGGTCACGGTGATACAAGCCAGGTCCGCAGCCTCCTCCTCAATTACCTCACGGAGGAGGGAAGACTTATTAGCCACGGACCTGGCATTAAAATACACCAGTTTGAGCCCAGGGGTCCCCATTCCCCTGCCCCCAGGGGAGGAGGTCATAGGGTCGGAGCGCACCACTGCTCAAAGATAGCAAGGGCGCGCTCCCAACACATGATCTGGCCCTATGCCTCAATGTCTCCCACCGATCCCAACCACCCTAGGGATCGCGGTCCCCGTCCCGCACTCTGGACCCCCACTGGCCCCCAGCCCCTGCCCCCCCCACGAGCCAGGCTGCAGTCCACCCTCCCGGCATCATTTCCCACCCCCCTCCCTAACCTACTTAAGAATTTATTTAAAAAATTAATTAAAGGGGCCCTAGTGACCCTCTTTTTTACTTTCTTAGAGCCCCAACCCCAACCCAACTCCCCACCATGCCATCTCTCCGGGTTCCATAACCCATCCTTGAGGTAGGCCGGTGATAATATAGTAGGCCATGTCCTGGAAGGAGGGAGCCTCCTAAAGGCCCAAAGCTCTGCTGCTGTAAAAGTTCGAATATTACAGATCCAAAGATGTCAAGGAACTGGCACGAGGGTCTGCAGATGGAATATAAGAACTTGGTAAAGTCATAGGTACTACCCATTGGGGGGTCCAGGAACCAGGCTGCCCTCTCACAACAGGCCTGTGGTTGATGTTTGAGACCCTCCTCCGGATCAAGTCCCGCACTCTCACCGTGGGTATCCCCAATGGGCGCCAATTGGACAGTTGGTAAAGAGATGTTAGATGGCTATCTCGGAAGAAAATGAGTCCCCCGTTGCCATTCCCTCACCACGGCAAGGGAAACAACAAAGTCTAGTAGCCGCAAACCAAGTTCAAGGAGGAAAAAAACTAGAGGAAAAAAACTAGAATAAAATTAAGGTACCTACAAGATAATCGATGCAGAGGTGGATTTGGCCTCCCTGCCTGGGAGATGTATTACAAAGCGGCAGCTTTAACATGGATCAAGGAATGGGCCAATTTGAGAAATAAAAGTATCTTAGTTCTAGAAGGGTATGATTTGGAAGCAGGGTGGCATGCCTTCATGTGGAACCCAGGAAACAAAAACTATACACACTTCAATAGACATATAATTAGAAGATCACTATTAAAGGTGTGGAAAGAAGTCAAACATAAACATTACACAAAGATTCCAGGATGGGTTTCTGTCATGGAGGCACTGATCCACCCAAATGCATTAGAAATCGGTAGGAAAATTACATATTATGATGTATTAAACCCCCAAGGAAAATTACAGACGAATCAAGAAATTAGAGAACAAGGGATGAAATTAGAGTGGTAGCCATACTTACAAATTAAGGCAAGATATAAAAAAGATATGGAAGAATTCGGAATTGAGATAAAACAGAATCAATTAGATATTTTATTGGAAGGAAGAGAGGAAAAATTAATTTCAAAATTTTATAATTACCTGTTAGAATATGAAATGGTGGAAGAAATAGTTAAAGGCCCAATGATTGCATGGTCAAGGAAGATTCCCAATTTGGAAGATTGGGAAAAATTTGGAACCAAAATTACAAATAACAAAATCGGCGGTCTATAAAGAAAATCAAAATGTGCTACTGGTGGTACCTGTCACCCTCAAGGTTAGCTAACATCTATCTAAACATGAACCCGAGGTGTTGGAAATGTAGGCAAATGAGGGGTACCTTCTTTCACACTTGGTGGCTCTGCCCAAAAAGTAAAAAATACTGGAAAAAATTAGATTGTGGATAAAGGAAATCACAAATATTCAGTTAGAATTAAAACCTGAAATCTTTTTGTTGGGAATATTAAAAGAGAATTATGTAAATGAAACTAAATACTTAATTCTCCATATAATCACAGCAGCAAGAATTGCGCTGGCACAATGTTGGAAGAGAGAACAAATGCCAACAAATAATTTGATTATACAGAAAATATTTGACTCCACTGAAATGGACCTACTTACACAAAAACTTAGAAAAGAAGAAGATTCAAGATATATTGCAGCTTGGGATAAATGGTATAATTGGATTAAAAAGAAAAAAACCAGGAATTTAAAAGATATATATTGGATGAATATTTGAGGAATGGAGTAGTTAAGTTAAAAATGTTTACTAAATAAGAAATGACACCATCTTAGCTGATAAGAAGTAGATATTTTATATGTTTATCTACATAGTATTGGTATATATTGATTTTGTCAACAATTTCAAGTATTGAAGTATTATATATACTTTTTTAAAAAAATTGTTAATAAAGTTTTTTCTAATAAAGTTTTTTCTAATAAAAGAAAAAGAAAAAAGTCTGGAGGAAGATACTAGGTTACTAGGGCCCACTTTGTGTACACCTGCTTTAAATAAATGAGTAATGAAACCAATCTATTGTTTGATAATAAACACAAATAGAATAATGAAACCATTGCAGCTAGGGAAAATTCATTGCCAATGACATCAAAATATTCCTCACTGAGATAAATGATTTTCCATGGTTTTAGGAAAGGGCCATTTCATCTCAGGTGGTTGGAGACCTAAGACTCAATTTGGGAACAGTTTTTCAAGTGCTTTCATTCATCTATATAGTCTCCTGCTGCAAAAAGGAAATGGGAAGAGAGTAGGAGTGCATTTACTGAGGGTCCCATTAAATGACCTTCAGTACAAAGTGGCAGCCACAATTTGTTTTATTGTGCAAAAAGGATAGTGACAGGTGGAAGAGAGTGAATGGAACTAAAGATAGTAAAATATGACCTTGGTTCAACCCTAAACAGAGGAATTGATATAGATCCTTTATAAGATCAGTTGAAATAAGTCCTGAAATAGTTTGTCATGAGAAATGGTTTCCATTATTAGGATAAGATCCATACAAGTGCCAAGTAACTACTCAGAAACAATTGATTTTAATGAAGACATTGACTCGGAAGCAAATGGAGGCATTAGTAATATGGAGCCAGATTATCTAAGCATTTCGTAAAGTCCCATTTTTTTTAAAAAAAGAATAATATACCATTTTTCATTACCCTTATTTTCCCATGTCACAAACACACATATGCACATACACATATTCCTGTTTTAATATTCAAACAGGAATAATTATCAACAATATTGGCATACTTTGCAACAAATATTATTAGGAAGCCCCTAATTATTTTAATAGTATGGAATATAAGCAAAAGTCTCTGTCACTGGCAAGAACGGAAGCTTTTGTTTGTTTTAGAATTATTTTGAGTAAAATAATATTAATAAGAGACAGTTCCTAATTATTTTATTCTCTTGGGAGATATAAACACCATTAATGCTATAGTGGTCCCCAATAAACAGATGGCAAAGGAATTATGACATCTGAAAAAAATGCCATCCTTCAGTCTTAGCTGAGAGATGGTAAGGCAGGTTGTACTATGAAAAAGAATGAGATTTTGGCACAGTTCTGGGCATTACATTTGTATTCCACAGGGCCCAATTCATTCTCTGATCACATTTTCCCCTTCTTCCTTACCATGTGGACATCTGGTGCCATTAAAAACCACTAAAAGAATTGTTTTCTAAGTCCCCTCACCATTGCTACAGCTGTAGCCATATGGATAAATTTGCATAGCATATAGGGGAAAAAACACTAGTCTCTTTATTGGTAATCTCCTATTTTTTGTCAACATAATTTGTCTGTTCATGTAATGGTTAATGGTCTTCTGAACTGCTCATGTATTCCAGGTTTACATTACTGAATGCTTAAACAGATGCAATGACCTAAAATTTGATAGGCTTAGATTACTTTCTGATGGTACTATTCATCTATCGATCATGGATAGAAAAATACTACTGTATCGCAACTTTGAGGCAGGAATTCAACAGCATATCTTGGAACTCATATGGTGGTTTAAGTATGCCATTTCTTCTGTCACCATAATTCTATAGTGTTATTAGATCTAGTGATACACAGTGATATCAATTTTAATGTATGATTCTGTTTAGTAACTGAGGAAGAAATGATTTCATGAATTAATATTTTCCTCAAGGTTCATAATGTCAACTTATAAAACATTCCTATGCCTGTTTTAGTAGTTGCCATTAAAAAAAAGGGGGGGGAGAAGGAAATCTAGAAGAGCAGTGCAGCAGTTTGAAATCAAAAGTACATTCCAACTCTTATCTTTAAAAGAATGTAACTAAACTATCAGAGCTTTTGCCCGCAAATATATTTAACTGGAGAACGTGAATGATGACACCCAGCCCGTGAACGTACCTAATTGGAGAATCTGGTTTATGAGACACCCAGGGGGGAGGGGGGAAACAGGGTCAAAGGTGACTGTAAATTACATACGCCAGAGTTGGCTTCATACAAGGCAATGCCAGTATGTCGCCTCTAATAAATCCTTTGAAGTTTTTTTGAAGTTTGGCTTGAGAATCATGATTTAATTAGGGCAATTGCTGGAATCCTGCAATTGCTGGATCAATTTCATTGATTCTTCTGTTTTTTGTCTGAGAAAAGAAAAGTCCATGGGGCTTGTTAGTCATGCATAATCTCACCTCTAATCTCTGCATAGTATTTATTTTAAATGCCTGATTATATTTGGTAAAACATATTTAGCAAGATGTATTAGGCATCTATTTGCCAGTCTGTTGAATTGGCAGCAAAATCTATACAATGCATATTATTTTTTCCTTAGATGTTTATGGAAGTACAGCACAGATTGCATATAATGCTTAACTGGCCACTAGGAAAATAGAAGAAACTTTTCTTTTACTACAGGGAGTCATTGACTTACAACAGTTCATTTAGTGACTGTTCAAAGTAACAACAGCACTGAAAAAAGTGACTTATGATCATTTTTCATGCTTACAACCATTACAGCATGGTAACATGGTCAAAATTCAAATGCTTGGCAACTGATTCATATTTATGATGGTTGCAGTGTCCCAAGGTCACGTGACCTTCTGACAAGCAAAGTCAATGGGGAAGCCAGATTCACTTAACAACCCTGTTACTAACATAGAACTGCAGTGACTCACTTAACAGGTGTGGGAAGAAAGTTTGTAAAAATGGGGCAAAATTCACTTAACAAATGTCTCGCTTAGCAACACAAATTTTGGACTCAAAGATGGCAATCATGAATGGAATCCACTGTTATCTGTCACTTTTTGCTAATAAAATTTCATAACAGCCAGTATTTATTTTAACCTCATCAAAATCACTGCATGATCTTGAAGTGTTTTTTTTTAATACAGCTTCAGTTTAGTTTAATAAAATTAATAGAAGTTGCATAGGACAATTATATATATAATAAGGATAGACACAGAATCAGCACATCACAAATGTAAACCCCTCCAAACTCGATTGCAGGAAGTATGATTTCAGCAACAGAGTGGCCAGTGACTGGAACTCACTACCTGATTCTGTTGTCACCTGTTCAAACCCCCACTCCTTTATCCTCAAATTAACCTCTATTGACCTCACTCCAATCCTAAGAGGTTTGTAAGGGGCGTGCATAAGTGCACAATCGTGCCTACCATTCCTGTCCTATTGTCCCCAGTTATTAGTTCCTATTTCTTGTATTTAAACTTATGTTTATTCTTGTTTCTGTTATGTTGTAAGCTTTTGACAAATAAAATATAAACAAACAAACAAACAAACATCAGTTTTGGATTTAAGATGGGGCATTTTTACTGTTGTGGATTTTGATACAGCATTTTTGTTTTGAAAAAAAAGTATTTTGAAATGCTATATGAATGCATCCTATATTCACATAAACCAGATGCAGACTAAGTAGAACATAAGCCAGGGGAGGGCTAAGGGGTTATTTTATTTTTGTTGATTGATTGGTTGATATTTATAATCCATTCCAATCCTGGAGGACTCTGGCTAGCATCCAAAACATTCAAAAGCAAAAATGAAACAAAACAAAAAACAACCTAATCCATCATAATGAAAATATCAGAAACCACACAGAGGGGAGGGAGGGAGGGAGGGAGGGGCAGAGAGAGAGAGAAGGGGAAGGAGGGAGGGAGGGAGAACAAACAAAGGAAAAACCTCTGCAAAAACCAAGAAATTAAAAACCCAACCCTCAAGACAGCATTCCCCAATCAGTCAACTGCAGGCAAATTCTCAGTGGGGTAGAACTACTTTGAGTTGTTTCTGAAAAAAAAATCAGCAACTGCAGTGAAGGCCTATAATCTAACCAGGGGTGTCAAACTTGTGTCATCACATTGTCGTCACAGGGTGGGCATGGCCAGTGTATGACACATCCTGCCTGTGGATCATGAGTTTGGCACCCCTAGTCTTACCCATACCCCATGTATCTCATGAAGGACTTCAGCAGGCCCTCTCTGAATGAGCAGAATGGACAAGCAGATTTGGTTCTTCCAAGGCATTGCTTAATGTATTCCAGTGAAGGAAGTGATGTTTAGTTTGGAGAAAATATTTGCAACAGAGGAATAATCAGCTTACAAAAGTTATGGGGAAGTTGAGTCCTGGCCACTGGACTTCTTTTCTTTTTGGTTTGAAATGTTTTGTGCTTATCCAAGTAGCTTCTTCAGTCTGAGCAAATTGGCTAGGGGGACCTTATATATATCCTCCAGGATGGATTCATTTCTCACTAATCTGAATAGGCTTGGTAAGTAAGCTCAGACTAAAGAAACAAAGCAGCAAAATGTTTCAAACCAAAAAGAAAAAAAGTCCAGTTGCCATATATTACCTTCTAGACAACTTTATCTGGATGGCTGAGAAACTTATCTAACATAGAGAAGTTGCAGGTTCTCAGTCTTTGTAGGTTTTAAATGAGGATGGACTGCTGCCTCTCAAGGATACTGCAGAGGGTTTTCCTGTACTTTGCAGAGAGTTGAACTACATAACCTTTGTGGTCCCTTTCAACTTCCCAGGTTTTTTTTTTATTATTATTGTTGTTGTTGTTGTTGTTGTTATTGTGTGATTAAAACTCATTTTGTATGGAGAAAACATCCAAATGCATTGGAATTCTCTTCAGACTTTACATTAAAATATATGGTTCAGGGTAAAAGTTTAATATTCTAAAATCACTCTCTCTTCTTACATCTATTTTAGTTCCAATAACCATTTAATAAGATCATTTAATTTCCTGCTAAAACTATAATGTGAAGTGAGTTTCAAATCCAATGGCACTAGGTAAATAGTTGATAAATCATATTCTATAGGACATTTATAATTTGCTAACTGAATTATCTTAAAGTCTGATGTTATATTAAAAAGAGACAGTTCAGAATAAATCTGTAATTACTTCAGCCCTGACTTTACCTTCTCAACATTGAGAATTGGGAAGAGAAGGGCTTGCCAGATCTTTCCCTAGATAAAACTTATACTGTCATTCAGTCCTGTTGAACATTTGCTGTGTGTCCATTATCAAAATATCATTTTCAGCTTCACTGAACACATACAGGAAATGTTGTGTTATAAAGGGAAGTGGAGAGGGACAAGATAATAAGCCCAGATTGTATTGGTGTAATTATCCTCCCTAGAATAGGGTTCAGTAAACAGATAGATCTAATTTTTGTGAAGTCATAAATCTAAAAACATAAGTTGTCATTGATTAGATTAGTAACTAAAGAACTGAAATTTCACATTCAGAAACCTTCCTTGTCACTCTTTAACAAAGATGGATATAAAATGGCTAAACAAAGAAGAAAAAGGTCTATTTTCTGGCCTGTTTAATGATCCTTAAAAACAAATAGGAAATGGAAGATTATAGGATTGCTTATTGATGTAGATATTATGTGATGTTACACGTTGGAAATATCCTATTTTTTGAAAGATAACCCAGCCTGATATTTTATTTGATTCTTTCTTCTCATGGTAGACAATGTATTGGAATAAATTAAAAGGTGTTTTTTTTTCTCTTTATCTGAAAAAAGCAGCCTGGAAGTTGAATAGGCAAGCTTCCTAGTGTCATCTTTTTCTATTCTCTTAGCATTCAGATAACAACCATTTTTATGGCAGAAAATTGTAAGGTTAATGGATTGCCGTTTTGAGTTTTGTGAATTATGTTTTTTCTTCCTCTTTCCCCCCCTCTTTTAGTTGCTTGTAAATGTATGTCAGATAAATAGAGTTGTGATATCTTTCTATTTATCTTAGATAAATTTATTTTAGATCACAGATGGCAGATTAGAGAGAGTTCTAGTCAGGGGTGGGTTTCAAAAATTTTAGCAAAGGATTCTCTACCCAGTTGCTGGGTGGGTGTGGCCTAGTCAGCCTTCTGCACTGCAGGGGGGCATTTTTGCCCTCCACTGGCTCTGGAGGCTTTCCTCGAGTCTCTGGGAGGGTGAAAATTGCCTCCCCGGGCTCCAGAGACTCTCTGGAAGCTGGAAAAAGGCCCATTTCCAGTCTTCCTGAACTTATTTTATTTATTTATTTATTTGATTTGTCAATCACTTTCAAGATAATAGGTATAAGTATAAACATAGTTATGAATACATGGAATGGGTACATATAATAAAAATAAAAATAATCAATAGGACAGGGACGGTAGGCACGTTGGTGCGCTTATGCACGCCCCCTACAGACCTCTTAGGAAAGGGGTGAGGTCAATAGTAGACAGTCTAAGGTTAAAGTTTTTGAGGCCTGTTTCTCACCCTCTCAGAACTTCTGTGCACACCCTGCACTTACCTGCATCAAAAATGGGCCACATGGGGACTCCTGAGAGCGGCAGGGTGGGGTGGGTGGGGCTAGCCAGGAGTGGAATTTGGGGGTTCTCTGAACTGCACAGAATCTTAGCTAGGGGCTCTCCCAAACCTCTGCAAACCCCCAGCAGCCCATCCCTGGTTCTAGTGGTTAAAACACCAGGCTAGAAACCAGGAGAATCTGAATTCTAATCTCACCTTAGGGACAAAAACCTGCTGGTTGACTTTGGGCCAATCACTCTCTCTCTTACAGGATTATTGTTGTTAGACTAGGAAGAGGAAGGAGCATTCATCACCTTGAGTTACTTATAAAGTAATAATGGTAGTAAATGAATAAAAACTAAAATAAAGTAAAACAATGAAATAAATAAAAATTCGAAGAAAATATTTTTAAAGCATAGGTTAGCTATATTGTTGTGTTTGGATTCTCTTACTCTCCATTCTGTGATAACACTACATTGTTAGCCAAAACACGAACATCATAATAGAATACTGATCCCAGTGAGGATAATATAATTACCAGGTCCTTGATAACAACTTTATCTTTATTTTCCAATCATCCCCATTTAAGCTCTCACATGTTCAGCCAAATACCTGAATGGGGTTCAAATGATACACTATTCCAACCTTCCCCTAGCTGATGCCTAATGGCCCAGAATTCCCAATGCAACTACAGAGCCACAGGTTAAGATAAAGTACCCAGAATGTTTTGAGATTACAACAGCTGTTTCTGGAAAGAATCTTGGATAGAAACAACTGTTTCAGATAACCTTTTAAAAAGATAAATCCATCAAAGAAACAGAAAGCATTGTTTTCACATTAAAGAAGCTTTTTTGAATTGTAATATAAACCATGTCAGTTTCACTGATTATCATTAGTATTAGTTCTTAAGATGTTTTCATTGCAATTGAGATATTCTTTTTTAAACAATATTTTTTAAATATATGTATGCAAGTTTGCTACAGCCACCTAATTCCAATGGACTATATGGCAACAAATAACCATATCCAGGCTTAATTTTCATTTATTTATCACACAAAATTTGTTTTTAAGTCTATAGCTTCTGAACTTTTCACACAACTTGTCTAGCCAAGCAGGAAACAAATGTTGCTTTAGTGCCAGTATTTGGTAAGTCAAATCGCTCACCACCATGTTTTCTCTAAACAGTGCTGGTTTGGGGATTGAACTCTACTGTGGCTTTACATCATTTATGGTCTTTCTGAGTCATCGCCTTATTAACAAAGACCTATATGTACGAGATTTCAGGGAGTGATGGGAAGAACAGCGGATGTCCTGCATACAGCCACATCTCCAGAGGCAGTTGAGATGGGAACCTTCACTGTGAGGTTTGTATTTTTTCCCATGCCATTTGTTTATTTGCACTATTTCATTCTTTTCCCCTGAGGCCTTTGTGTGTTGGAATCTAATTTTATCCATGCTAGGTTTTGTAGTGGAGTTCGTTGCATTTATAAAGGATCAGCTAAACTGAAAAGTGGTTTAGGTTTCAGACATTTCTGTGCATATTCCAAAACTTTAAAAAAAGTTTGGTGAGGATCATTTTAAGCTTTGGTTCCCGGATCCTCTGGGTTATTCTTCCATATACTCTGCATCTAAAAAAAAATGAGTATTTGGAAAAGTATAAAGATAATATAAAGAGAAAAGAAGATTCTTGTATTCCACTGCACTATCTTCTATGTATGACACACATAGAACATCTGAAAATTTTTCAGTAATGATTTTGGGGGAGTGGAGAAAATCCCCAACAGACTTGGCATTCCTCAGAAATTCTGCTCCACAACTTGAATCTTAAAGCCCTTAGCTATATGACACCAAGGCATCCTTCCTTGATTTCCTACCTATAGATATAGTGGGATTTCAAGCAGTAGAACTATCAAAATTAAAAATCCCAACATTTTTAAAATTGAATTGATGATGATTCAGTGATAGTATGATGATGACTAAGAGGATGACCTCCCACCACCCCCAAATATTTTTGTTCTTGACTTATAGAAGAATGAATGAACCATGCTTTTCCTAGTTGTAAACAGGTTTGGAAATTTTTTGCATTGCCACCTACTCAGGCCCAGTGGTGTTTATAACAGATTAGGATGATATTAAGTTGGCAACACTTTCGAATGATGCCATTATTGTAACAGTGTCCTAATGTTTTATGCAAAAATTTATGTTGTGTCATTTACATCAGGGGTACCTGGCTGTGCACTGGTACCAGTCTGTGGCCTATTAGGAACTGGGCTGCACAAGTGGCAGGCGAGTAAACAAAACTCCATCTGCACATGTGTGGGAGCTAGATTGCAAATGAAACCATCTCCCCCCTGAGTCCATGGAAAACACTTTTTCTTCTGAAACTGGTCTCTGGTGCCAGAAAGGTTGGAGCCTTTTGATTTACAGGATGACATGATGGCATCATTTGACCACTCCTTATATTCTTCCTCCCTTGTATTCTTTTTTGCCCATGTTCCTCTAATGAAGGAATAATTCAAGCCATTTCTATTGGTCAAAGGGGAAATATATATTCAATCTTTTCTTGTACCTGGAATGATATTTCTGTGAGAGCTGTGGTGGAACAGTGGTTAGAATGCAGTACTGCAGGCTCCTTCTGCTGACTGCCAATTACCAGCAGTTTGGGAGTTCAAATCTCACCAGGCTCAAGGTTGACTCAGGTGTCCATCTTTCCAAGGTGGATAAAATGAGGACCCAAAGTTGTTGGGGGCAATATGCTGACTCTAAACTGCTTAGAGTGGGCTGTAAAGCACTATGAAGCGGTATATAAATCTAAGTGGTATTGCTATTGCTAAGGGAAATAAGGGAAAAAGAATTCCAGCTTCCTCCCTTCTTTTATATATGATCAGTCACAAAGCAGCAGTAATAGTTCATAATGAATGAGAAGGCAGAGTTTGCCAGATTGTGGGAGGAGAGAGAACATATATTTTATAGTGTTGGAAGTTACGATTCACCCTCTCCTAGGAAAAGAAAAGAAAATTTAAAATATCAGAAGGGGAAGGAAAATTCCCCTGAAAGAAAGGAGAGGTGAAAACATAAGCAGGGTCAGCTCCATTAGCCCCCACTTTTGCATGGGATACAGAAAAAGCCTACAAATTAGCTAAGATCCTTTCCCATAGAAATCAAATAGATGGCAAGCTATAAAAACTTATGAAAAGCAAACCAAAAGGCATAACAGGAAACTCAGGATATTGCAACCTAATGCAGCAAGCAGCTACAAAGTGAACAAGCAGCTACTATAAAACAATTAATCCTACCAAGATCCCAGGAAGAGATTCCAATCTCAAGAGGCAGGAACTCATCACACACACAAATCAAGGACTTCAAGGGTTCACACTTACAAAATCAAAGGACCTGAAGGGTATAAGAAAAGGATTTTTCTACTCACAAGATTAGATTAGTCTCAGGAATGTTGTAGGATTTATTCTTACTTGCCTTCCTATTAATAAACTGATTCTGACTTCCAATGCAGCTGACCAATCATTTTACAGTACAATCTCCCAGCCGGGAAATTTGAATTCACAAAGGAAAGAGCTTTGCCTTTTCCTTAAAGGGCAAAGCTTCCTTTTCCTTTCCACAATAGTATGCTTAATTAACTTATACATCCTAAGCAACAAGCAAATAAAGTATGGCTTTAATTTTGTATCCACATTTCTCCAAATATTGCAATATAAGATTCTACTTTTTTAATGCATGCAAACATGTTTATATGCATCCCCTGCTGGCATCCTTTCTCCCCCAGGCCCCCTTCAAATTTGAATGGCAAAATGAAAGATGTTTAGAGAAAAAAATACTCAAATAAAGTTGAAACGAGTATGCTAAATTTCATCAAGCAAAATGCATAAATTCTCCCTCTATGAAAAACGTAATCTAAAAAGAAGTCTAAATATTTTGGTTCCCTTTAGTCAGAGGGAAAAAGGTAAAGTATGTTCCCTAGGCCAAAATAATTGTTCATCCTGATTGATAATCAATAATCATTATCTCAATTTCAAACTGAAATTTGAAATGATTTTTAATAGGAAGATAGTCACCCTCTTGAATCCAATTACTTTGTACTACTTTTATACTAATATATATTATTAGACAAATTGTCTTGGAAATCAGTGTAATTTTGCTATAATGGCCCCTGAAATATGGAGCTTTTTATTACTTAAAGCTCCAATTAATGCAAAATGCTTGTTCTCCAACTTTTCAGGAGAACAAAGAATGTATAATGTTGATTTTTTGCCTCTTTTTTGACACTGTCCTCTTACTTAAAAATTCGTTATCTCTGATCTTCTGCCCTTGCTACAAAGGCCACCATTTTCTGTAGCAAAGCTGCAAATATCACAGTTTCTTGTCAATGTCCAAGTAGCTCAGAGCTGCAATTTATTTAAAGTTAGCCTGAAGTGAACCAGTTAGAAGGTGCTGGTTTCCTGTCACACCTCATTCAGCCTTCTGCCTTTGAAGCCCACTTAGCACAGCTCTTGTGTCCTGCAGGATTTCCAGTGGATTAAAGTAGGTCCCAAGACAGCATACTGACTGCTTGATGACTAGTGCCTTCAATCTGGCTTGCACACAGGAAAAGTAAGTTGAAATTAATGGAGAGAAAGATGGTGATTTATTGTGCATTTTCAAGATAAAGAAATGCCTGTGCCTAGAAATCAAAGTACCTCCTATGTGTTTCTGCTGAGTGTGGATTTGAATGGATATTGTGCATTGTAAAATGAATAATTCTTCCCTCTGTTTTCAATTCTTGGACTGTGAATGCCATAATTTATATTGCCAAAATGGTACTGTGCAAGAGGGAAGTATTATAAAATGCAGGGGAATTCCATAGCTTGCAGAAACACAAAACAAATATTAAAAGAACCATAACTGGGAAGACCCGAAAACTGCCTAATGGGAACTGAACAAGTTTACTGGCCACAAAATGATGACTGATGACTATGAGAATAGAAGGGGGGAAATCTGTTTTGCTTCTCTTTAGAAATGAGGATACCTCATGGTTTTGTGAAACAGTTTCAAGGAGTTCCTTTGTTTGAACTTTTACTGCAATAAAATATTCCTTAGAATTGTCATATAACCTTTTTTAAAATTAGAATTTTTATTACAATTTTTAAAAAGATTAAAAACTAATACAAAATAAAAAAGAAACGAGAAAAAGAAAGAAAGCAAAGAGAAGCAAATACTTTGACTAGAGTCTAAAACATATGAACAATGGTTGCAGAGTTGGATGTGGCTAGTCTAGAGAAAAGAAGAACTAAGGATCCTTGTAGCAGTGTTCCAGTATTTGAGAGGCTGCCACAAAGAAGGGGAGGTTGTCAACTTATTTTTCAAAGCACCAGAAGGTAGGACAATAAGCAATGGATGAAAACTAATCAAGGAAAAAAGCAACCTAGAATTAAGGAGAAACTTCCTAACAGTGAAAACAATTAACCAGTGGAACAGCTTGCCTTCAGAAGTTGTGAGTGCTTCATCACTGAAATGGCACAGTGTCTCCTGCTTGATCAGGGTGTTGGATTAGATTTCCAAGGTACCTTCAAACTCTAGTCCATAAACAGAATTGTGTGCTAGACTCAGTCCTCTTCAATCTGTTCTTCACATATTGTACAGGGTCTCTCTCTCTCTCTCTCTCTCTCCCTCCTCCCTCCCTCCCTCCCTCCTCCTCTCTCTCTCTCTCTCTCTCTGATCTTCACTACTTGAATGCCCAGGTGAAGTGCCTCCATATGGTCATTCAAGTCATCTTTGCTGATGACTACATACTACTGCTAAACTTCTGCCATGTGCCTCATCAGGTGCTCTATAGCAGGGATCTCCAACCTTGGCCACTTTAAGACTTGTGGACCTCAGCTCCCAGAATTCCCCAGCCAGCACAGCCACAAGTCTTAAAGTGGCCCAGGTTGGAGACCCCTGCTCTATAGTCTTCCAGACTGGGGATGGCAGAGCCACCCTCATGAAGACAAACTTCACAACAGCATGTTGTCTTCAAACTGGAAGAACTACCATACGTATAGTTCTTCATATAGCCTGAACACCTAAATATTCAAATGTTTTTTTCAATATTTCAAGTAAAATATATTTGTTTCAGCCATAACTTAATAGTTCAAAAATGTGGAATTGAATCCTTCTCCCAAATATTCTAATATTTCTGTCATGATTGTTTCAATACATTTCAAATGAAATGTATTTGTTTCAGCCATAAGGCTATTCTGTTAAGGAAAATAATCTCTCCTAGATTGGCATATCCTGAATCCTTTGAATGTGAACAGTGTGGGTAAATAAAATTTTTGCATTCTTCCTCCTTCTCCTTCTCTAACTCTTCCTTCTCTTTCTTTTTCCTGTGTTTTCACAACTACATAGAGAAGAAAATAAAACAGATGTTTCATCCATCCTTGGAGATTATTGGGGGTCAAGAGCAAAATTTAATGTCCAAATGGTGTCAAGTTATGTATGTTTGTGTGTGTGTAAAAATAAACACATACACACACACATTCTTTTTGTGATGTCAACCATTGGTATATATTTACTGACTGACTTATATTTTACAATAAGAACAGTCCCTCTCTATGTGACCAGAGCAGATGAGTAAATTCAAGATTTAATATGATAGCCAGGAATGCAGTAAGACTTAATTAGTTTGCATAAGGAGGAATGATTCTTCTCATTCAGTGGAATGCACTAGAATATTTCTAGTTCAAAATTATTACATGCTCAAGAGAAGAAACTAAATAACAAGCACATACAATTCTAATATTTTCCCCCAAAGTTGGTGGAGATAATCCCATAGTCCAGCAAAATTGCTGCACACTAGACTGTTTCTGGTATTCAGTTCTCAGGTAAATAATGAACACTTTCCAATTTCACCCTCCCAGTGAGGCTGGCTTTGTTTTGTTTTATTAGTTTGTTTTGTGTCTTGACTTTTGGCAACTACTTGGCATATCCAGCCAGTTTTCCTGACAAAATGTTTGGAAGTGTTTTATAGTTGTCTTAAGTCTGAAAGCGAATAACCAATCCAGAAATATACCACTGGCTTCCATGCATAAGATAGGACTAGAACCCAGGTTTCCTTGTGACTAATCCAGCATCTTGATCAATGTGATGTCACAGTGTATGGCTAATTTTTAAATTTAATTTTTTTACTTAGAATAATATAAAGCTATCCTTCAAATGCAGGGTTTTTTAAATAAAATTTAATTGATTTCTTATTAATTACATTTCTTAGTGCAGTTTTAATTATCTCAAGGGAGGAAAGATCACTGAAAGCTGGTGGCTTCCTTCAGAGTAAACATGAGACAATCACTGTTTTAGTGTCATCTATGAAGGGATTTTGAATATGGTTTTGGGGAAATGGCTGGAAAAAAAAACTCAACTGAGCATTTCTGCTTCTTAGCTCTATACTTTGACCCACACTCCAGAGATCCCTGAGGCAAAAAGCTAATGAAACCACTTAAAGTTGCAAGTCTTGTTCTTGACAAACTTCTGTTTCATGTTGAAAAATTAGAGTAATTGCTCTTGAAGTTTCTTCCCATGTTCAGTGTTCATCTTCTTGTTCTAAGTCATAATTTACAGTAAATTATCCCATGATGTAGCAGTATGCTTACTACATTAGGAAGAAAAGAAAGTTCACAGAGGACATATCTGAAACAGAAAGATAAATTCATACTGGGAAAGTGATTGTAACTACCCTGCTGAGATATATATGTATTTTCTTTCACACCGGTACTGCTAAAGACAATCAGGAGAGGTGGACATCTAGTTTCCCTGTAGATAGATGGTTCCTTATTGAACTAAGGCACATCTGTAAAAACAAATGGATTATAACCACACAAAATAAGTTTATGGATCACTCAGCATCTGGTGAATCAAACCTTCTTGCTATAGAATTTCTCTAAGTGAATATTTGCAGATAACTAGAGGTTTGTTGGATATGTAGGGACACGTGGACCTGTAGAAAATCCCATATCTTTTCCCTGGTTAATTTCTTGTCTACATATACATTTTATTAATTAACTTTTACTCCAATTCACAAAAATAGTCAAATGAGTCAAATAGTCAAATTATTTATCCTTATGTCTTCAGTTCATTGAATATAGAACTCAGGATCATTTTTTCTAGCCTTTTTTTTAACCCAGAAGTACAATCCAACTCCAAGGGAATTTATTTTATGAAATATATTTCTGTTTTCTCATTCTTTCCTTTCAAAAACTATTGCATTTCATAAAACCAGTTCAACCTTAGATAAATTGCATTTTTTTGCAGAACAGATCCCTGAATTTGTCATATTAAACTGATGCAAACACTCAATCCTATTGGAAATGTTAGAACCAAAAAGTTTGATAACTGTTTTGTTATTGTAATGTTGTGATTCACTGTTTCCTTTAAAAAAATACTGCAATTATATACATATTTTTCTTCTTAAAATACTTTTTTTAAGATACTTTTTTTCTTTTGTTCAACCTTTTCTAATTCTCAGACATTCTGGACAAATTCCTGCAATTTTTTTGGCAAAGTTTTTCAAAAGCTGTTTGGTATTGTCAGATTCCTAGGGCTGAGTGAAAGTGACTGGTTCAAGTTACCCAGCTGGCTTTGTGCCCAAGGCAGAACTAGAACTCACAGTCTCCTATTTGTAGTCTTATGCTTTAACCATTAGACCAAACTGGCTCTAAAGATGCACCAGTAAGTTCTAATTGATCGTTTTCATATTTAAAAGATATAAAACATGCTTTGGTCTGGTAGGAGAGGGTGCATGCATATAGCACCTGTCTGTAACTCTTTAAAACAAACTATTTTTTTCCTGTATGATTTTGAAGAACACTGGTGTTTAAGGGGGTTTAGGATAACTCGCCACAGTCAACTCACTAGGAGACAACTCATTGTGAGATTTCAACATTGTATTAATTGTTTCATTCAGTAATCTTTATAATTGGTGACCATGTTTTCATTGAAATTATTGTAACTCTTGTATTTCTGGATTGACTTTCTTTATGTTATTATTATACGGTTCCATTGAAATTAATTTAACTTTTTGTATTTGTTAAATTGTCCTGCAGCAAGTTGCCCCATGGTGAATTGGCCATAGTGAATTGTCCCATGGCCAGTTGGCCATGATCAGTTGGTTGTGATGAGTTGGCCATGGCTAGTTGCCCCATGGCCAGTTACCCCATTCTGGTTTTAAAGAGCTACAAGCAGACACTACATGCATATTCTATGTACTGCAAAGTACATTTTGCTTCAAATCCAAAGAGTTACATAGCCCCAAACCAGAACTTTTTTTATTGGGACTTGTGGATAGTTAATTGGAAAAAAATTATGGGAGATTGATTTTGTATATGGTCATTACAGCAAGGCTATTTTATGCACAAAAAATAGAAAAATATTGAAATATGCACAATGGAGGAATGGACCATGAAAATGATGAAATTAGCAGAAATGGCATAATTGACCTGTCTGATTGTGGACAAGTACTTATTAAAGACTGGAGTATGAAGATTTTTAACTGGTATAAAGAAAATTGGAACTGCTTCTTTATGTACTTTTTGTTTCTTGTTTCTAAATGCTTTTTAATATACTTCTTCAGTTTAGCTTTCTTTCTTTTCTTTAACTTCACTTTATATTACTTTATGTTTATCTTTTATATCTGATAATTTTTAAAAACAAAAATTTTTATTAAAAAACAACTAAGAACTACAGAACCCTAGCAAAAAATAAAAGCCTCTGATATTATCAAAATACTTCAAAATAGGAGAGGCAGTCTTCAGATAGTTCAGTGCTTTAAAAGTCACTATCAGCATGTTACCCTATGCCTGATGGAAATTTGCAACCAGTACAGATTTATCAATGCAGGCATCCATACAGTCATTTTCCACTAACCAAAATTTCCAGGATAGCCTCACGTGCATAAATAAATATGAGAAAGTATTACCCTTCCACATTTTTCTTGTAGGGATTCCATCTGTATAAAATCAAAGTAGTTGGAGTTGAAACATGTAAAGATAAAAAAACATTAGAGATGTACATAAAACTGCAAGGAAAGCAGTTATAAGATATATGAGGGTACTGTATATGTTTGAGAGATTTTTCAGAGAAAGTGTTTACATCTCCCCATCCTCCCCCCGCCACCCCTAATATCCAGAGTGCTCATATAAACCTTGTGGGCAATTGAGGGATAGGATGGCATATATATAACCAACTCAAGCTGTTTTTCCCTCTGGGAGATTTCAGTGATTTGATTCAGCTCTCTAACATTGTTCAAGGTAGACTTCATCTCCCCTAGCACTCATCAAAGCTGCTAATAGGTACTTGAGAACTCATAAAGAGATGACCAAATCTTGGGCACTGGGGATTCTACCTCATTTATCTTCCACAGGCAGAATCAGATCTGATTTTTTTTACACTGCCTCCTTGGATTGTAATGCACTGAATAGCCTCTGCCACTTCACAGCTGCTTCTGTTGCACTCACAATCAACTGAAAAGTGCACAGAAGTTAAAGCAAAAGGAGCAGACTGCTGATGTCCCTGGCTGTATCTTTACTCCAGATCACTTGATTCCTATCTTGTGTGCTAAACCTTGAAGGGGAAACAGAAAATCATCAGTGATGTGTGTAATTTCTCAAAGTTCACTTTCAAATTCCTGAATCTGGATTGTAAAAACTGAGCACCATCTCAAATGTATACTTAATAATTTCCTCTTTTGATATTCTGGAAGTCAGAGCCATTGCTTATAGTGAAAAATGATAGCACTGTAGCAAGAATTTGGCATATGATTAAAGTACAAAATATCTTTAAATAAATGACCCTAAAAGAAGAAAGAATCCCTGAAGTAAGTGTAATAAAGGCTGAGTTGAGCAGATTCAGTGGCCACAGACAGTTGACTGGCTGTGAGAGAACTAATGAAAACCAGGATCAAGAAGATAGAAAGCAATAGCTAAAATCCTTAAAAGAAGTACTCAAAAATTGCAACATATCTTCATCCTGATGAATTGGCAGGAGGCCTTCATCAAAGTGCTTAATCTGTAATCTAGTTATAATATATTTCAGCATGAAATAAACAGACCAAATAATATCTATTGAGGAATAACATTTTCAAGGATGACTATATCTGACTGCCAAAATCTGGATACCACCAGATGGCAGGAAAATGCTTTCTACATTGCTTTGCTGTCTGTTGAATTTATCTTGGTCCAGTAGCCTTAATTGGATGCAGTCTTATACCGACAGAATTGAAATTAACTCCAGCAAGCTCATTGGCTTCATTCGCATGCAAAGGTTTGTATGAGAAATGAAGGTTTATGAAATTAAATGAAATCCTGCTAAGAAGGAAGAATGAAAACCTTATATGGCAAAAAATAGTACAGAAAAAAAGAAGCCAGAATTAATCTAGGGTAGGGATATCAAACTGCGTCATCATGGCATCCTCACATGACATATTGTGACTTTTTCCCCCTTTGTTAAACCAGGCATGGATGTGGCCAGTGTGTGACACATCCAGCCTGTGGGCCACAAGTTTGACACTCTGATCTAGGGAACAAACCTGTCTAGTAAGCGGTATAGATGTTTTCCCTGTTTTGAATAAAATGGACATAATTGTTTAACTAAAAATCTCAGGCCATTCATAAAGAATAAACATGGTAGCAAAAATCTACCATGTTACAGCTTGATAAATTCCTGAACTTGGGTAGAATTGGTCATTCGTATTTATGACATGTTGAAGATTCATGGTGGGGTAGTGGTTAGAATGCAGTATTGCAAGCTAATTCTGCTTGACCGCAAGAGTTTGATTCTCAGTGGCTGAAGATTGACTCAGCCTTCTATCCTTCCAGGGTTGGTAAAATGAGGACCCAGATTGTTGCGGGCAATATGCTGACTCTGTAAACCACTTAGAGAGGTTTGTAAAGCACTGTGAAACAGAATATAAGTCTAAGTGCTATTGCTATTGCTATAACAATATTAAAAAATGCAGATTTTTATATTATAGCTCTGTCCCTAGAAAACTGGAGGATACCGTTTTTTTCCCCCTCGACTACTTGAAAATATTTTTTCTACTTTTTTGAGAGAAGCTCTGAGAAAATCATTCAGCATAACTTGGTTAGTATGGTCATCAGGAGCCAGAGGAAATGGTCATAAATTCATCTAGTGAGATCTCATCTCATTCCCATTGAATTAGCATTGGATAGACAGTCATATTTATAGAAGAGAAAAATGAGAAAGATTTAATGGAGCCAGTTAAATTGCTAGTGGACATGTAACATATTGCTCAGTTAGTCAGAACCCTCCATTTAAGAAAAGAGGAGGTCATCCTTAACAAATATGCTTAACATCTCAGAGGAGAAGTGACAATGAAAACTGACAGGATAATGCAGAAGATTTAATACATGTGGACCTGTAGATGCCTATTTACGATAGTGTGTGCTGCTCAAGAAACAATAGCTGAAAAGTTTGATTTTGACAATGAAAGTCCTCTTTGATACTCGAAGAAATAATCTGGCAACAAAGTCAAGAAATGGAACATACAACTGTGATTATTTCAGTAAAAGATTTTGGAAGAACACACCATCTTACTAATGCACCTATTAAAAGAAACAGAAAATAAAGATAAATGTATGTACAGTACTTGGTATATCCCAACTGCATTCCAAGCAGCAGAATCACTACTGTTAGATTTCCATAGATAATACAGTTGTACTAGTGTCCTCGATATGCTTCAACCATGTTTTCATGTTTTCATATCTTTCTTGCATGTCTGCAACATAGCCAACAAGTACTGAAGGGTGTACACCACTGCTGTGTAAAAACAGAAGATTTCTATAAAATTTTCCTCAGAAAAGAAAGTGGAGAATTATTTACCATCCCTGTTTTTGGAAAATTGTGTTAAATATTTGCAGTCTGATGAAACCATGAGGTAAGAAAAAATTTCTGCATTATTCTGGAATTGACAAAAATAGTTTAATGGGGGAAAAAATTTGCAGCCCTTTCTCAGGTCTTGTTGTCTTCCACAACAGAAAGAGCCCTTTTACCTATGTTATTGTCTCACTTTTAATTATTCTTTGTCTGATTTTTTTATGACATTCCTTTCCTTCTTCTGATCCTGAGCATCATTATTGGAGACTAAGCAATGGAAACTCACCTCTCCCTCCTACTTCTGCATATTTTGACACCGAAAACATTTTTTTTTCATTTTTTCCTATGATCCCTGTGTTAAAAGGCCTCCTTGAACTCTTGTTTTATGGGCACAAAGAGCATCATTTTTTCTGTGTAACTTGACACATCCCGGCGGCAGGACAGCACTCAATTATCTGATGAGGCAAGCTTTGAGCTCCAGCCCTGGAGTAAAATGCACCCTCCCAGGCCTCAGCCAGCACTTCTTTCATGAGGAAGTAGTTATTATGGAGAATATTATGCAGGCATTCAAGTCACATTCCTCCTAATTTAAGTCTTTTCCTTTTGATGTTTCCTCAGCTGTTCCTCTGTCATGCAGAGTATAGCATCTATCATGCTTAGTTTTCTATTCCATCCTTACTCCCAACAGTCAGTCAGCATTCTGTGTCCACTTATAATGAACCATCTTCATTGGGACCATCAAAAGTTTTTTTTTCGGGGGGGGGATGGATACTTTTGTAAAATTTTGGGCTTCCCCGAACTCTACTAATGTCTTTGTTTATTTCCTGTTTAGAATCCTTGGCTACATATAGATGAACAGAAAGCTCTAAATGTTGGAACTATTCTTGTCAGATACATGCATAAAGGCCTATTAGGCCATTCTCTTTATGGATAAGCAATGTTACACCATGTGCAGAAAAGGAGTAAATAGTAAGCAAAAGAAATGAAAAGCAGGAGATTTGATTGCAATGAGACAGTTCTCTCACTTTCAAAGAGCAGAACTCTGCTTTTTTGTGGGGCTGTTTTTAAAGGGTGCACATAGTTTTTAAAAAATAAACAGCTAAACATTTATGGTGGAACAGAATTTGAATTCAGCTTATATATATCCTTAGTAAATGTGCTGTCTTCTCAGTCATTCAGGGACACAGAAAATCAGTTTAACACTTTTTCAACAAGAAACATTATTTTATGTCTAATATAAAAGGAGGGGAAGCTAGGAAGAAACCAGATTGGGTTCATTTTCTCTATCAAACTGTTATTCAATCCATCCTATACCAAATATAATATGAGAATATTTCATATATATGTATAATGCTTCATACAAACACACAAACACAACATATCACAAATAACCCTAAATTAGAACTTAATCTAAAATTAATTTTAACTCCTCTAAAGTAATATTTGGATAATTTTTTCTATTCTTTGACATACTGCCAAGCCATAGTGCTTAATATTAACAGCTATAGTACTGAACCAATCCTAATATTGATACACTTAAACTGGCCTGTATTCATTTTTCATTCAAAATTACCCTGCCAGGTAGTGTACTTGAGAATTCAAACATCCACAGCTTAAAGTATTTAAAAGAGTTTTTTTTTTTCAAAATAAAATGTTATGAAACAATGTCATTTTCCACCTTAGGGAGAAAGTGAGTCAAAATGAACTGTGTATGACATATGTTCATCACCTTCTAGAAGGTTTTCTCTATATGACAGCAGCTGTCAACTCTATAAAAACTTTTAGAGTATAAAACCAGGGAAATAGCAACATGTGAGAACATATTGAATGTCAAAGCTGTGAGTCAGTCAGCTGCTGAAATCATTGAGTTGTAAAGTTTATTTTTCTTTGTCTGAAAGAGAAAAGAAGTATTGGTGCATGATCCAACAAACATAATTGACAATAATGTCACAACCCTCCCCCCTTCCATGGTCTTCAAAGGAGATCTTAGCTTATTAAAATCCATTAAAGTTTTACTGGATTAGATCCAAGTCTAGGGACAAAAAGTAGAGCCAGCAGGAGTAGCTACATCAACCTTTCTTATCTATTGTCTTCATATAACTTCTAAACACATTTATGTTAATGCCAAGATTTAAACTAGGCTTCAGAAAAGTGTACAATATTCTTTTTCTTCTCTGCTAATATTTTATATTTAGCATATGTGTATACCTGAGTGAATGAGTGTCTCTATGTGTCAATATGAATAATATGGATATATAAGCTTATAATTAGAATACTAAAAATATGTAAAACAAGGTCAACACCTTGTTCAACTTTATGCAATATTCTTCAGAAATATTTTCATAATAAGTTTCATTATTTCAATAATTGATTTTACCAGTATTTGATAAAGAGACAGACACAGTATGAAGGATAGTGGAATTCCTATATTCTCATTGTTGCTTATTATATTTATGAGTCAGTTATCAAGCAGAAAAATTGAGATGAAACATTGCCACCAAATATTTTCCTGAATGTATTTTTCAAGGCAAATATGGGACTTGGTACAAGTCTCTCTGTGAGGAAGATGGGTGGTTCCTAAATGTAATGAATAAAATAAAGGAGATGCTAGTAAAAGCAAGAACTGCTTAGAAAAATCAAGGATTTTCAAGTAAAAGTCAAGTTACAGATCCATAATTAATTGCTGAAAGTTCATCAGTACAATGCTTAATAGTTCACACACTCATAGTTGAAAATCATATAATATAATTGTATTTCAGATTCCTTATTAATTATATTTAAGAAGTTAATATGCTTAATATAATTTGGAATTAACTATGTTTGTTTTATACTGTATTTATAATGTATATAATATACTTTCATTTGTTTGTCATTTTTTGAAATGTAAGGTTACAAATGAAAGTGTATGGTGCCAAGAAAACTGAATCATACCTACCATGGGCAGATTTACCCTCAGATGGGAAAATACCATGGATGTTGCATTCCCGTTCTTGTGGAAAGTTCTTTCTCTGTTACAAAGACTGCTATATTTTCCTGGCAGTACATCATACATACAGTCACTGCAGGGAGCCAATTTTAATTGACTCTCAAAAGAAAAGAGGTGGAAGACACCTATAAAATAAATGACTTCTATATAAAAACCAATAGAAGACTTTCTGCTTTGATGAAAGGACTGCACTATGGATGGGTTTCCGGATACAGTACTGACCATCAAGAGTTCATCTTTCCTATTGAAGAACTCTCTTCTCCCATATGAGCTTGAAATATATTCAGAGGATCTCTTGCATGTCCATGCAATTCCAGCGATACAATTAGGACTAAGAAAATGCTACCTGTGTGTTCATTCACCTCTCATATATCTGTCAAGCTAATTCCCACAGTATCTGTTAAAAAGATTTTGGCATTCCTTTGACTCATAGGACAAGGACATCTGTTAGGTTTCCTTCAGCTTAGGACACCCACCTTCGATTTCTTATTTCATATGCAGCTTGAATCTACCCCAAGATCTTGGCAGCATATTTAAAAATCAAAAGTATGTGATGATGGTCTGCATAAATCTAGATAATTTAATTACTCCTGGAAGACTGATAACTTGGACTGCTGGGCCACATTATTATTACTAATGTCAGTCCCTCCTGCTTCACATACAAATTCCAACCCATTGAAACATATCACTTGAGGTCAGGAATGTATTATAAGAAGGACATGGCAGTATAAATGTACGACTGTAAATTTTGCATTAATCTTATCCCATTATAAGATTTTGATTGCAACAAAGAATTCCTTTGTTAAATATTCATCAATTACATGTTATGGTAGAATATTGTTCACCATCACAATGAAGAAAAGGAATTGTTTTTTCCTAGTATAGGGAAGCAGAGAAAGCAATTCTGCCTATTAATTATTTCATTGCTCATAGCCCACTGAAAATTGTTGCAGGATGTTACCTTGAAATTCTTTAAAAAATAATTGTTTTTTTGAAATGCTGACAATATGCAGACATGAAAAACATAGATTTTCATGGGCTAAAACACATAATCCATCTCATTTTCTCAGCCACAAACTATAGCAGGAAAGTTATTGATGTAACATTATATATGTTACATATACAAATGTAACCAACTTCAATTTTTTAGAATATTAATGAGATTATCTTACGAAATTCTGAATGCATTTCAGAATTTTATAAAAGGCATGCTTATTAGGGACAGTTGTAAATAAAAAAAATAAAGGTAGACTTAGTTTTCCACATTTTAATTGATGTTTGGAAATGTTCTTGAATATCTCTTGGCCTGTCTCTCTCTTATTCATGTATTATGAATTTTCCTACTCAAGTTAAGAATGGACATGGAAGGCTGCTGAGAGGATATGTAGAATGAGGATGAATGCACTACCTCTATCCCACTTCTGCCAAAAATCATAGAAAAAACCAACCAGTTGCTTCTGTGCCATATTCAGGCCTCAAACCCAACTGAAAGGATAATCAATTTCATCCAGGAACCTCTGGAGCTGTAGCACAATTACCTTCTTAACCACTTTCCGTAGAAAGGGAAAGCTAGAAACAGGATGAAAATTATCCAACTCTCCTTAAAAGGCTGGGGCACCACCCATTTCCACTGCTAGAACCCATATACATTCACCTTCCAGGAAGCTTTCACAAGTCATGATGGAGATCTAAGACACAGAAAATTGCATTCATACTCCCTAGGATCCTATCTACTTCCTTGAGAGCAACAGAATCAGTTTCCAGATAACCAGGCAACAACCTGCCCCAGATACCTCCACCAGACCAGCAGCCATGACAACATCTAATCTTCCAGAAAATCATCAAATGCCTCAGTATGCATCCTATTTTCATTTCTCAAAAAGGAATCTGACTGAATTTCACTATAGAATACAGTGAAATAATTACTTCGTATGATTTGGAAATTATATTTCTATTGACACTATCTAAAATTGTATTTCTTTTTTTCCACACTTTTGGCAGCCTTCTTGAATTGTTATTAATGACATTCCATCTCTAGAAGTCTTCGGGAAGGCTCTGACAATCTAACTTTCCTTTTGACATTTTCTTGATTTCAGTTTCTGACTGCTGATTTTACTTTCGGTGATGGACTTCTTACTGAATTATTTTTCCTTCTTCTCCTGTTTCCCCTCTTCCTCCTTATAATATATATTGTCATGGGAGGATATCACATTTAAAATATTTAAAACACATTTTGAAATATAATTACAGTAACAAAGAAATGTTACTGTATTAGGGAAACCTATGATGAAAAAACTGTAAATATATTTATTTTTGTTCTCTTTCTTTGCTAAGTTTCTGCGCCAATCAATCGTGAGTCTGAAAGATTCACAGACCTCATAATGAAAGTGTTCGAATTAAACAATCAAAACTGTAGGAACAATTACAGAATAGCAGTAATAATCACTCCAACAGCAACAGAGAAAAAAATGTAGTGTCTGAAAAAACACTTCTCCAACATTTCCATAGAGAACTGAATCATCTTATCTTTCAGGGTCTAAAAAGTGAGGTCTTTATGGGTTTATTGGACCCTGAACCTGGGAAGGGAAGGGAAATCTCATTTAGTTATCTTGGGACTGTAATACAGGCCTCAGCAGATGTACAAACTGGAGCTGATTAACTTTTGAAAGACTCAAGTTAATTAGCAAAATAATATGAAAGAAACATTATAGATATCTTTATTCAGGTACTTAGAGAGATTAAATCAAGGGGCCATGGATCACTGAATTCTAACCTTGAAAGCAATTAAATTAAGAATATGACACCCATGCATCAATTAATTTGCAAAGCCTAAATATGGTAATACAGAAGTATAAGGATGACATCCATGTTCTCAGAAAACAGTTGTTAGGAAGAATTGGTCTGTCATAAAATGGCTGCCATAATGGGTAAGACTACTTTCATTTTTCAGGGATGGTAGGTATACTTTAAACAAAAGACAGAATACATCCCTCCACTACTTTTGTCTTCTCTGGATGCTTCTGAGATCTTTATATGGAAATAAGAAATTATGCAAAATGCTGGAAGTTTGCTCCACAGTGGATTAATTCTATTTTATTTTGTAACATGAAGAGTATATAAGTAATAAATAAAGATGTGTGAGTCTGATAGGAGACCAAGCAGAATCCATAAATACCATATTGCTATAATGAATGTCTAATATCTTTAAATAGAGAAATGTGCTTGTAAGAGCAGGTTTTTAAAGTAATATTTTGAAATGCTAATAATATCAAAGAACTACAGGGCAACATAGGGCTGTAAGATGAACCACTAAAGCTGACCTTACCCTAGTAGGGTTGCAGCTATATTTTTGGAAACTACGATCCTTTATACTTCTATTTTCTCCTGGTTCATTAATCTCCACAACATTTGCAAAAGAACAATTGTCCTACTTCCATCTGACTAAAGTTCGAAAATTTTAAAATGTTCTTTTTGCTATTTTTTTTGCTTTTTTTTCTTTCTGCTAGTATTTGGGGCATAGCCAGAAATGGGATGATGATACTTAGAAATATCTGTATGCCCTTGCATAGACCTTATGCCACTGTGGACGGATGTTTCTTGATATTACACTATCAAAATTGGAATCTTAAAAAAGAGTCTAGAGAAGAAAGAGAGCGGGGATTCTCTTTCTATTTCATGGACTGACTTATTTTCTTTCATGATAAATATATGAAAAGGATTCTTCTTGGGAACTAGAAAGAAATAATATATGTAGCTTCCTGTAGATATAGATTAGAAATGAAAGGGTAATGATGAACCAAACCTCCTTGTGATGGACACTTTGTCAGTCAATTATTTAAAATAAGTCAAAAGTCAAGTGCAATGTTCAGGTCATTGAAAGTTAAAGAAACTAATTTGATTTTAGCTGTTTTCTATTGTTTCTATTCATACAGAATCAGGAGGGCTATTTGTCCTCGTTATTCCAGAGTAGTCCCCTATTTAAATTATCAAATACAGACCAAATCCTGTTCAAAAATCTGTAATTTTAGAAAATGATTTTTGGAATTTTGATAGGGGTGGAGAACTAAAAAGCAATTTTAAACTTTGAAAATCATCTTGACTCTCTGTGTCCATTTACAAGGCTCCTTTTCTTGTGAGCTGAATCAAACCTCTTGAACATTTTGCAAAGTCAGATATAAAATACTAGTAAAAGTGACAAATTCTCCAAATGTTGTCTATATTTGACATTCTTTGGGGATTGACAGAATAGAATGGAATCTACTTTAAAAGGCTCTATCAAAATGCCTTCTAAAGAAATTCTGCAACCTAAAAGGCAAATGCAGGAAGATCAAAAGGCACATCCCTCCATTTTAGCATACATCTTATGTTTGCACAGGCTTTTCAGAACCTTTCTGACATGTTCAGTTGGAGTTTCAGAGAAAATCAAAATGTCATATAAATATACCATGACATGAGTCCAAAATGTCCAAAAATATTTTGTTCATAAATCTCACAAAGACTGAAGGGCAATTGCATAGGCCAAAGGGCATTGCAATATATTTAAACTTTCCATAGCACATGTCAAAGGTAGTTAGATATTCATGTCCCCTTCCTATAAATCACATTTTAATACCCTCTCAAGTCCAGTTCAGTAAAAGATACTTGCTTTTTGCTCCAAAAGTTGAGGAACAAGTGAAAGACACAGTGATTTGTAATGGTTCTAGAGTTGAAAAATCTGAACTCAAGAAGCACTCCCAGAGAATCATCTTTTTGACAAAAAGTTGGGAAAATAGCCCAAAGTTACAAAAGTTTTAATGAATCTTTTTGCAAATTGTCATCAATAAATTCATTTTAAAAGGTTTTAAGAAGACACAGAATATTGGTGTTTAGCAGGAATCTGAGCTCTTGAAATCAACTTTATAGCAAAATAATAGACAAGGGGATGGATGGGTTTTATCAACATACATGTCTCCTTCTTCCCTAAAAGCACCAAGAATGTTGTACTTGTAGAACAGGAGCAGTGACTTATTGGCTAGTTCCAAGGAAAGGGTTACCAATGATTAGTGTTTATGGAGATTCTCAATCATCCAGGTCATGGTTGTCCCGAAGATGCTTTTCAAAAGGCAATTGGATTTTCTTGTTTTTTTTTCCTCTAAAACATTTCACTTCTCATCCAAGAAGCTTAGAACTGAAGAAGCTTTTTGGATGACAAGTGAAAAATTTCCACGGAAGTCTAGTTGCCTTTTGAAAAGCACCTTTAGGAATACCAATGAGGAAGTGGGATGTTAAATGATTAGACCAGAATATAAAAACCTCCCATCTATGTTTTCTGTAACTTAAAGTTTAAGTGTTTGTACCATAACCATGTCAACAAAATTGGTTCTTGCTTTAAAATTCAATAAAGAGCCTTGGTGGTGCAGGCTGTTAAACACCTAGCACTTAGTTCCAGCTGCCTGAAATTAGTGCAGGCTCGAATCCCACCAGGCTCAAGGCTGACTCAGCCTTCCATCCTCCCGGGGAAGGTAAATTGAGGACCCAAGATAATAAGCAGGCATATTTATTTATTTATTTATTTATTTATTTATTTATTTATTTATTTATTTTATTGGACTTATAGGCCTCCTTCTCTCCCGCGGGACTCATGGCGGCTTACAATAAAAAACAAGAATACAAATATTAAAATAAACTAAGCCCAATAAAATCTAAAACCTGATTAAAACTAAAAATTAATAAAAAACCCCCCCACCCCATTCAGTCCAGGCTGGCCTGTTGAAACAACCAAGTCTTTAGGTCACAGCGAAAGGAATGGAGGTCAGGGGCCAACTGGAGCTCCAACAGGGTGGGTGCTCCCACAGAGAAGGCCCTACTCCTGGGCGCTGTCAACTGACAGTGTCTGGTCGACGGCACCCCCAGGAGGCCCTGCCTGTGGGAGCGTACAGGGCGATTGGAGGTTGATGCTGGGAGGAGATGCTCCTGCAAGTACAATATACAATAGAATGAAGGCTATTGCTAAGCGCATTGGGTTGGGCTGCAAAGATTGGAAGCCACCCTGAGTCCCCGGAGAAGGGCGGCATATAAATGTGAATTAAAAAAAAGGCAAAAAAATAAAAAATAGAACAGCTTGAGGAGAGCTTGAGGAGAGTCATCAAGTTATGGTCTGAATTCCCCTTTAGGTTTGATACCATACCTTCTAAACTTCTGAAAGGAAACTTCCCCCTTTATCAACTTTCTTATTAGGAATGAGTAGGGCACTTATACTGCCAAATGGTTTTAGATTCCACATTTATCATATGAGACTCAGGGTGAAAGAGTTTAGCAAGGCATGACAGATGAGTGCAAAGTGTCTTGAATGCCACAGTAATAATATAAATCTAATACATGTTTGCAATGGTTTTTTTACAGTTAATCCAGCTTTTTTACAGTTAATCCAGCAGCAGGTTATGTGACTACAACAGCAGCTGGGAGTAAAGTACATGCAATATGGATATGGGCATATATTGACCTTAAGGGGACAGGAGCAAGCACATTTTTAGAGGGGATGGATCATAGGTGATATGGTGAGAGTTTCCATTGGGCACTTGGTGCCCAAGTCCTGATTTTGGGAAATAGCCAGTGCATTTGACATGATTGTAGTCAAGAAATGCTTTCTGTCAACTAATTTCAGGTGATACCCTTGTTAACTAAGGATTTGTGGCATAAGAAGCAGCAGAAATGAAGAGTGGTATGCCAGTGAAGACAGATGAAAAGTGAATCTGATTGAACACAGATGTGAGGTCATTTTTAAGCCTATACTGCGGCACTAAGAACTGTGAAGCTCCTAGGCTCTACTAACCTAGGAAATTCCAATACTACCCTTGAGACAAATCTCAAGAAACTCAACAAGGGATATTGCTGGGAACTAGATGGGCAGTATGTCAACAAAACTATCCCTGAAGCCCAGACTCAGCTATAGACATTTTTTCATCCAGTTATCTTTAGAGCAAAGCCTCTGGAAACCATCAAGTTGTCAAAGATCATCCTCAATTTGTCTCTCTGCCTTTAGCATCATCATTTTTGGACCATCTGAAAATGTGGAAGGACGATCCTATAGAAAAGAACACTTTCCTCTTTGCCAGCAATGCTTCAGCAATAATTAACTGCAAATAAATTGTGATGAATCAGTAATGCAAAGCTGTTGCAAAAACACAAATGCAATTTTAGACTGCACCAAGAAAATTATAATTTCCAAATTGCAAAAAGTAGTAGTTCCAATATATTCTGCTTTGATCAGACCAACCCCAAGCATTGCCTAGAAACTGCACATTTTAAGGATTCAGAGAAAGGCAATAAGCATAATCAAAGAACTAGAAGAGAAGTCCTATGAAAATGAAGGCATATTTAGCCTTGAGACAGCTGGGGATATAATAGTTTTTTTCAGTTACATGAAGGGTTTTCACAAATAAGACATGTTCTGTATCAGTTCAGAGTGCAGGACATAGAAGAAAGGATTAAAGTAGAGGAAAGCAAATTTAGATGGCATAGTAGAAAATATTCCCAATAGTAAGTGTACTTTTAATAATAGACTCAATCACTGAGAGAAGTGAGAGACTTCCTTTCATGTAATGAGGTTAAACAGGATTACACTAACAACTATTTAATGTGGATTCCTGAATACAGGGTTGGACTTAATCACCTAAATGGCTTCTCCCAACTCTTATGTTTTGCTTTTAGGGTTCAGTTCGATCCTGACCAGCTCAAGGTTACTCAGCCTTCCACCTTTCCAAGGTAGGTAAAATGAAGACCCAGATTGTTGGGGCAATATGCTGACTCTGTAAACCATTTAGAGAGGGCTATAAAGCACTATGAAGTGATGTAAAAGTCTAAGTGCTATTGTTATTACTATTGCTATCTAGGCACAAATACAAGGCTACCAAAATTCTAGATGGAATCTGTGCTAAGTAAAGGAGGGTTATTAACATATGTCCTAAAACATATTATTAGAAACTAATTTTCAGACTAACTTAGTGCTTTGAAGCTAGTATTAAAAATCTATAAGCCACATTGGAATAGTGCTGCTTATCTGCTCTATGTACGAATACAAGTAAATAGTATCATGCTGGTATCTTCTCTAGGGTACAATGAGAAAAAGAGATTCAAGCTTAAAACTCACATATGCAAATGTAATTCAATTCAATTAGTTTTATGTATCAGAGGTAGAGGTGAGTAAAGGTTTGATTAAAATTGCATCTTCTATAAACCATCTATGTTTGACACTTTAGTTCTTTTAAATTGATAAAGATAAATAGGAAAAAAATTTACTCCACAATTCAGTTGAAATATCACCTTCTCTCCCCTTCCTCCCCCTTTATATTTAATGTTGGGTTTTTGGTATATGAATGGTAAGATGGGAAGTTCTCATAGGTTAATAGGAACAAAGTTTATGCAATAACCTACTAAAAAGGCAATTTTCCCTATGTTTTGACCTTTGCTTTCTCCATTGTTTCTTTTATCCCTGAATGATCACACTTTTAGATTATTAGGAGTTGAAGGTCATGCCACATGCTTTCCCAGTTTCAAGGTTAAGTGTTGAGTCAAAGTAACAGCCACTGAATAAATCTGTAGAAGATTATCTATTGAGTGATGAATGACTCTATTTTTTTAAAAAAATAATATTCATGATTTTGAAAAACATCTACAAACAAGTCAGAATGATTTCCCAATAAATAAGGGAACTTCATAATTTACAAAAAGGTATGAATCAAATTTATAAAATAATTATATATTCAAAATGCAAAAACAGCCCAGGTATTGCTGATACTGAGTAAGAGATCAATAACAAATGAACTTTAACCTCAATTAGTGTCTCAAGGGAATGGCAATGCTTGCAGTGAGTCCAGTCCTGTTTTTATAGATGTCTATTCATGGAACTAGCATGTGGATGGTCATGAACCTAGAATGGAATAAGAAAAAGGTTGCCATCAAAATGATGAAAACAGAAAAAATGAAAGATTTTATTGGTATTAGAGTTGGTGACCAAACAAGCAATACATATGTGACAGAACCTGGATCTCTTTCCCAGTTTTAATTAGCTTCCTGTTAATTAAAGCTTCTTTGAAACTCTCTTGAGACAACAGTTAGTCCTGTTTTTTCAACACAGGTTTAGCATTCTTTCAAATGTGACTTAAAGTTAGCATCCACAATGTTGATAAGGCAGATTGCATTGTATCCAGAGCAATATTTTGTCAAGAGAATAAAAACATTATTTTAAATCTAAAACAACTGAAGATGACTTTCAACTGCCCAAGCTATGGGATAGAGCAGTCAAACTGGTGGCCTGAGGGCTGGATGCATCACACATAGGCCATGCCCACCCCAGCTCTACAAATAGGAAAAAGGTCACAAAACATCATGTGACAGTAACATGACACCGTAAGTTTGACAACTGTGGGATAGAGGAAGACAATAGGAGAACATAGCATAAAAATAATTACTGGGGAATTTTTATGGGGAATGTGAGAATAAACTTTAAATCTTACTTAACCTTGAATAGTCCTGAATTAATTTAAATGTACTTAATTAAGTTTATTTATTCTTGACACTGATTGTCTGAATTCTACTCAGTTAAAAAAAGGAAAATCCTAAAGTAGTTATACTGAAGGAAGAGTAAAAGAAAATTCATTTAACCACAAACTATTCATACCCTCCACTTTCTAAAGCAGCAAAGCAATGTTTTTAATTAAATATATATTTTGTGGCATTAAAAGCCACAAGTAATAAAGCAAACTGCTCCAATATTCATTTTGACATTATCTTCTAATTGAACAACTAAGATTCTGCAAATAGCTGACTATTTACTAAGACTCTGGGTAATACATAGGAGATCCTCTGGAAAACTATAAAGTATTTGATTAAATTGCCAAAAAAGGAGCAGCTTTCCTGTAAATAACTGATTCCCTCTTGGTGTCCTTTAAAAAAATCTTTATCACTTTCCCTTAAAATATGAATTCAGAACAGGAGATACAAACTCAAAAGACACTAGAGGAAAAATATTTTTAGTTAATATTCTTTCAAAAGAACATGGAAATATTGTTTGAACAGGGACAGTGCTTTCCATATGTTTTGGGGTGGAGAAGGGCAATAGGGAGTGGAACAGTGATATACTGATATTACTAAAAAGAGAGAAGTTGGGATTTGAGTCCGTTTTTTTTTTCCTTTCTTCTGTCCAATACATGAGAGGATGGGCTAAAATGTTAAAGGTATATTAAACCTATCAAGCTTACAGACACATTTTCCTTGGTTTTGCACCCCAAAAGAGCATGGAATTGAGCCATTGTTATTTGGAAGTTTGGTCCTGAATTACA
Organism: Naja naja; assembly: GCA_009733165.1. Lineage (NCBI taxonomy): Eukaryota > Metazoa > Chordata > Lepidosauria > Squamata > Elapidae > Naja > Naja naja. Next base: position 30,771,949 of record CM019150.1, read on the forward strand.
GAAGCACATATTTGGAGGACTGGTTCCCTGGTGAACACAAGCCTTGAGTGTCTACTTTTTTTTCAAGTAAACACTAAAGACACCTAGATAGGCCCAATTACTTGCTTTTTTAATTCTCTTTTTATCTAAACAGATTTGCAGATCCTATTCTAATCTAATAGTTAGGTGATTATTACTTTTCTTGAAGTTAACTGAAAATGTGATCCCATCTCATCTATCTCTTGTGACCCCCTTGTCCCACAACCTTCTTAGTGTGGCAGAACATTCAGCCATTCCCCCATGTGAATGTTATTCACCCTATATGTGTAAAGAATGATGGAGATGGCTTTGGAGAAACTATGCAGCAGTACTGCAAAAAGATGATTTAGGTCCAGGACAAGAAGAAACTATTAGAAAGAAACTTAAACTGACCTTACCTTAACTCTCTGGTGTGTGAACAGATGGAACATACTGTCAGATTTTCAGGACTGATATCAACCCTTTGAAGTGGGCCAGGTAAGTAATAGACTCCTCAAAACAATTGCAATTTTACTTTATTAATATAGGCAATAGTAACATATTTTCAAAAGTGTGACAGCCCTTTCTCTTCCTCCTTCTTACCCAAGAGTGTTAAGGTTGATTCAATTTAAGTTTATTTCTGATGTGTTCTGTTTGTCCTGGGTTTAAATCATGTTTTTGTAACTAGTGCTTCATAGTTTCTTTAAGGTCATCATCTCCATGATTCCTTACACCATGGGTGGCATAATTTACTCAGTCAACTTTGTTGAATTATCAGCTTTCTTGAACCAAGGTTTATACTATAAGATTATGGATTATTTATTTTTCTTTGGTGTGAATAAGGAAGAGCATAAAATGGCACAGTGGTTAGAGTGCAGTACTGGAGGCTGCTTCTGCTGACTGTCGGCTGACTACAATTTGGCAGTTCAAATCTCACCAGGCTCAAGCCTTCCATCCTTCTGAGGTGTGTAAAATGAGGACCCAGATTGTTGGGGGCAATATGCTGACTCTGTAAACCACTTAGAGAGGGCTGTAAAGCACTGTGAAGTGGTATATAAGTTTAAGTGCTATTTCTAAAAGAGGAGAGTTCTGCTACTATGAAGAATTTAACACCCCTTTCTCCCAGGTAATCCATTTCTGCATGCTTGCAATTGTGCATACATAATGATTTCCACAGATTCTACACCAACTTCAAAAGTAGGACAAAGATTAATTTAAGTGGAAGACCTGAGTTCAAATGATTTCAGAATGACAGGAATGGTGACTAATTCTGAAACTCAGAAGGCACATAGAACATCTGCCTATGCAGAAGTGAAAATCCAAAGCATGGGGAAGATCAGTTTTCATGTTGATTTGTGGTGTTTGAGCACTGCTTGTGAACAAAGTGATGATGCAGCATCTGAAGGGAAATGGTGACTCTGCAATTGCTTGTCCTTCCTTTCCGCAGAAGGAGGGCATTTCCTCCCCACAATGTAGAAGGAAAGAATAATCATACATGAATCTTTTTGCAATTACTAATATTACTTGCTTCCATTATGCAAATGTTTCATTGTTACTCTTGCCACATAGATTACAGTTCTCTATGTATACACACTGAGAAATAAAGAAAGATGTATGGAAGACTATTCATTCAGAAGAAGACATGAAATGAAATCATCATATGAGCAAATCAGAAGTTAAAGAATGGGAATAGTGGATGTAACATCGTAGTAGACATAAAGCAATTCCAAATATCCTACCAATTCTTTGCTTTACTTTTTGTTTTGTTTAGAGTCACTGCAAATAGTATGCTTTTATAATTCTTTTTTAAAGATTTATTTATACAATTTATACAAATAGTTTTCAACTTACAATGTCAATTAGGGCCATAATTTTCATCACTAAACAATGTGGTTGAAAAACATGTACAGATTGCTTAGTGATAGCAATCCCTCAGTTCCTGTTGCTGTTGTTAACCATATCCCATGGTTGTTAGGTGAGGCAACTTCCTTCTGACTTCCTACAATCAAGGCAGTGGGGAACCCAGCAATACTGAGGACATTTCTGAGCCATGTGGCCAGCATCATGTCTCAGAGCACTGTTAGTCTCCTACCATAATGGTGTCTACTACTTGCATTTGCATGCTTTCAAAATGCTAGGTTGGCAAGAGCTAGGGTGAGGATGGGAGTTCACCCCATCAACTGGCACTCAAGTGTTGACAAGCCCAGCATTTTAACCACTGAGCCACTGCACCACTCTAAGTGGGATTTGGGAGATAAATATTATTTATATTATATACTCTCACAACATTAAAACAATGCAATTAGGCTCATTTGTTTTAATTGTCTCTGAATATTATTTCATAGTACGTTGTTTGCATTTGACAAATTCTGTTCATGATTGCCAGATACTTGGAGTTATGAGAGAAGCTCATGATTTTTATTTTCAGCGTTCATTGGTTAGTATGAGCATTTGGTGCCTAAGCATTAGAAATGACATTTTGTACATGGAAGATGGTGGTAGTTATGATTGCACTGGAAAGTCTTGAGTAGAACATTTTCCAACATTTCTAAGTGAACAGATCTTAAAGTATGAAGAAAGGGTGGAATTACACAATTATGGCTAGCGAGAACTAGATAAAACAAGATACAATGATTATAAATACACTTACCTGTATGGAGGGAAAAAGAAGTATACTGATTTGGTTGAAACATGAAAAATTGAACACTTGAAAGTTTTTCATTTTGTCTACATGCTTTGTCAGGTATTAACAACAAATGAATAAAAACATAAATGTACTGGATAAACACCATAGGTACAGAAAGAAAGAGAATGACATAATCCATTAAGAAATATTTCTGTACCATGCAATTATTACAGCTCTGTAATTGAACGGGAAAACCATTGATCTGCAGTAGAAAGGAAATTGCTCTTTCTTCATTGTGTTCCCATGAATATGTGAACATTAATCTCAATGTATAATCAACGTTCATTTCAAATCTGATTGCATGCCACTAAACACCCATAGCTATGCTAACATTATGTTAATATGGTTCAGCATCATAGCTCCCAGGTTCACAGCACAAATATTTTTCTTTGGCAATCAATAGTAATTTCAGTGGAGTGGTTGGAAGTTACATTTTAATGGTAATCTTTTCGCCAAGTTCCAACTGGAAAGTCGGCAGTACCTTAACATGGCTGCTGCAAAACATTGCATGTAATCAGATAAATTAACTAAAAGAGGGGAGAGAGAGAGGGAGAAGGAGGGAGAATGCTCAATGGCAAAAAAAAGTAGTGCCAAGATGTTCAACACACCATGATAGATTAAAGTGTTCATTATGATGAAAAAGAGAGTGGATTTCAAGACTGGAATTTGGATTCCATTGGCTTTGAGCCAAAGTAGTATTGAAAGGCAGGCTGCCCAGGGTTGAGCAAATAGCTTACAGCAGAAAGTTGAAAATGCATTGAGCCCATGTTATTCTTAATTTGGGTTCCTAGAGAGTAAATGCTGATGTTGTTTTAGGTCTGTTATTTCATCAAGTAGAATTCTTTAAAAATAAACATAAATTTGTGGCTTTGAAAGCATCAGATATTTGGAGAATGGTTCACATCAAAATTTGCAGAGGAAAATTTGTGGCAGGGAGATTCTGTTCTTTGCAATAAAACAGAAGCTTTGTTAAAAGTGCACTCCGCTTTTCTCAAAATGATCCTTCAAAATCTATGACATAAAACATCAATGTTACAAATCTGTTTCTCAAAATAAGCTACCTAAAACTATATAAAATGTGCCAATTAGTATCAGATCATATAGTGTTCATGTAAATTCCACTCCAAATTAATGTTCCAAACTTGCCACTGCACCTAGAAATTCTTCCTACTGCCGTTTTTGTATACGTTGAAACATTTATGAAACATGCTGAGATTAAAGAGAATTGGAAGATCTTTGCAGAGGTGGGAGAGCAGGATGGGCAAGTTGTGTTGGGTGTGTTGAGCTAGTCTTATAATTCACAGGAAACATCATTTGTTTCCTTGAAGCTATAATGTCTTCTACCCATTAGGCTTATGAATCAGTACTTTCCAAGTGAGAAGAATAAAGGGAACTTGACTTTTGCAGTTAACTGGAATCATATTCAAATTTTGCCTGTGTTCCTTTGAGGACCCTAGTGATTTGTATAAATTTGCCTCAATATTATGAGCCCTAGACATTAAAGGTTATTTTGGACAGATGAAGATTGTAGCTAGTGCTTTCAAAGATTTCACTTTTATTTGCAGGCTATAAAGTATAATAATTGATCATTATAAGTAAAACTCAGGTCAGTCACATTTTCCACCTTGACACAATAAGATTGTCTCTTAGTGTGCTGAGTGTATAAGGACTGCTATTCTGTATCATCATATATATTCCCATTGTGTGAGTTTCAATATATCCATGTCTTACTAATGCTGAAAATGGATTGCTAGACTAGATTGTCTGATCCAGATCTTTGACTTTGCAAGCCATTTCTTCTCTTCTAAGCCTTTGGTTAAAACTTAGTACAAAACAATTGTTTCCAAATAGTAAGGTTTGGGAAACATTGAGGTTTCTTGAAAGGATTCTTAGATTATTTTATGGTGAAGTCTATTATAAAAGTCTTTTTGGTTTGTATTCGGGGCATATATTGTGACTAATAACATCTTTTTCTGGTTTACATTTATTTCTATAAAAAGCATTCTCCCTTCTTGATCTTTGTATATTTGTTTATGTTGCAACCAATCTTTTACATATACCACAATACCACCTTTTTTTATTTGCAAGTGCCGAATACATTTTACCCAAATTTATATTCTTTAAGAGATCTGCCTGATTGTCTGGAATATGCACTTCTTGAATACAAGTTATGTCAGTGTTTTGTTTTTTGAGCTTCTCAAATATTTGTTTTCTTTTTGATGATGAATTTGAGTATGCTAATGTATGCATTGTAGGGGACTATAATGCAGTCCCAGACAAAGATAAAGATTATAGAAGTTTCCCCTCCCCCCAAAAAAGGAAAAGAGAATTCTCCATTTGTCTTCTAATAATATGGTAAGATAATTTAATTTGAAAGATGTGTGGAGAGAATTAAATCCAAATAAAATACAATATACTTTTTTTTCGAACCCCCAGCACTCTTAGTCCAGAATAGATCAGATATGGATGGACCCTGGGTTAATGGAGAATATTGAAACCTATGGGCTGACCATAATCCCATTCAAATTAAATGGAAAGGAAAGAGAAAAATTGGAAGATGGACATTTAATAATACTATATTAAGAGATAAAGAATATATTGAAATGATAAAGAAAGAATTGAAAGTATTTTTTGAAATAAATAAAAGAGAACATACTTCTCTACAGAATCTTTGGGATATGATCAAAGCATATGTGAGAGGTCTAACTATTGACAATATTAAAAGAAAGAAGAAAAAGACAGCAACAAAACATATGGAGGGGAAACTGAAAGATTTGGAAACAAGTAGACAAAAGGACCGAACAATCCAAACATTAAGAAAGAAATAGATCTGGTAAAGCATAAGATAAATCTAAATGTACAGGAAGATCTGGCCCAAAAATTAAATTAGCAAAACAAAATTATTTTGAAAACACAAATAAACTGGGGAGGTGGTTAGCCCATAAAATTAAAAAAGAAGAAAGAAAAGTCTGTAGCTCTCCAAGACCAGGAAGGGAAATTATGTACAGACCCAAGAAAAGAAAGAAATGCTAAGGAGTTTTTTGAAATTGTATAAAAAGGAAGAAATACCAGAAAAATCTATTGACCAATATTTGAATGAAAAGAACTTGCCCGATATTACTGATGAAGAGAAACAAAATTTGAATAACAAAATATCTATAGAAGAAATTAGGAAGGCAATCGGAGCACAAAAAGCAAATAAGACCCCTGGCCCAGATGGAATTCCTTCAGAATTCTATAAGGAATTCCAAGAGATAATAGAGGAGATATTGGTGGACTTGTACAATGAAGCCTTGGAGAATGCTAACATGCCTAAATCATGGATGGAAGCATATATTTCCCTTATTTATAAAGAACAATCAGACCCACAAAAAATTCAAAACTATAGACCAATATCACTTTTAAATGCAGATTACAAAATAATGGCCACAATATGGTGGAAAGATTAAAGAGAGTATTAAGTAGAACTATCCACACTGATCAGAATGGCTTCCTCCCCCATAGGCAAATAAAAACAAATACAAGAACCATTATGGATATATTAGAATATTATGAAGTATACACAACCAAAACAATGGCATTGATATTTTTAGATGCCCAGAAGGCATTTGACAACCTGAATTGGAATTTTCTTATTAAGCAACTGATAGGCATGAAATTTGGTGAAAATTTTATAGGATTCATTAAGACAATTTATAATATGCAAACTGCAAAAATATTAATAAATGGGGAAAATACAGATACCATAAAGATAAATAAGGGAATAAGACAAGGCTGTCCCCTAGCCCCTCTATTGTATATATTGGTAGAAGAGATTCTTTTAGTACAAATTAGGCAAAATCAAGAGATTAGAGGACTAAAAATTAAAAAAAGAGGAATATAAACTCCAGGCTTTTGCCGATAATATGGTATTTATATTAGAAGAACCCTTGGAAGTGAGCCCTATACTACTAAGAGAAATAGAAGAATACGGAAAGGTAGCAGGGCTAAAAATTAACAAAGAAAAAACAAAAGTGTTAACAAAAAACTGTACAAAGGAGCAGAAGAAAGAACTAGCAAATAAATCAGGTATGCAGGTGGTAAATAAAGTAAAATACTTAGGGATCTGGTTGACTGCTAGATGTTTGTCGATTTAAAAAGATAACTATGATAAATTAATAACACAAATAGCTAAAGATTTAAACAATTGGGTCAAATTGCAGTTATCGCTATTGGGACGTATTTCGATAATAAAAATGAATATTTTGCCAAAATTGCTGTTCTTGTTTCAGACAGTGCCAGTCAAGTTGGAAAAGAATTTTTTTGTAGAATTAAGCAAATGTATATCCAAATTTATATGGCAGAGGAAAAAACCCAGAGTGAAATATAAATTATTACAGGATGCAGGAAAAAAGGAGGATTTGGGCTTCCAGATTTTGAATTATATTATGATGCTGCTATAGTAAACTGGCTTAAGGATTGGGTTAAATTGGAAAATAGAAGGTTATTAGTATTAGAAGGTTTTGATCTCCAACTTGGCTGGCACGCTTTCATATGGGATGGAAAATCTAAACAACATTCATATTTCCAAAGGCACCATGTCAGAAATGTGTTGTTTAATATCTGGGGAAAGATTAAAAAAACCACCACTACCCATAGGTTCCGTTGTGGCTACTGTATCTACATTGGAAGCAGTTACACGTCCAAATGTATTGGATTATGAAAATATTGTTAGGTATAAAGATTTACTATATGACACTGGAGAGCTTAAAAATAGGAACCAAATACAAATTCAAGGAAAGGAGATGGCATGGTGGCCCTTTGCACAAATACAAACCCATTACAAAAAAGATAGAGAACAATTTGGCTTTAACATGACTCCACAAGAATTAGATAAAATGTGGCAAGGAGAGGAAAAGAAAACAACTAGTAAAACATATAAATATCTTTTGGATTATAAATTAAAAGAAGAAACAGTTACAGAATCTATGATAATTTGCACTAAAAACGTAGATCATAGTATTGAATGTAGATAAGTGGGAACACATTTGGCAAACAAATTACAAATTAACCATGTCAGTCTCGTATAAAAAAAACTTATATAAAATGGTTCATCGTTGGCACCTACCCCCTGCGAGACTTGCTAAGATGTTCCACAACCTACCACCCAATTGTTGGAAATGTAACTACGCACAAGGAACATATTTCCACATGTGGTGGACTTGCCCATGTGCTCAGAAATTTTGGAGAAATATTAGAAATTGGATTTTAAATATAACAAAACAAAATTTAAAACTTGAACCCAAAATCTTTCTGCTAAGTATGATAGATTTGAACATGGAGAAAAAATATCAATATATAATTTTGTATATCATAACTGCGGCCAGAATAGCCTACGCACAAAATTGGAAACTGTCTACCATTCCTTCAGAGGATATGGTAATTAAAAAAAATACATGAATGCACTGAGATGGATAGCCTAACCAAACTGTTAAAAAATAAACAAGATAGTGACTATTATGAAATATGGAACATTTGGCATGAGTGGTTAAAGAAAAGATAATATTTGATATTTGGATAAGTTCTGGAAAAGACAGGAGACATGCATTTAATTACAAACTATATAGAGAAATTAAAACATTAAAAGAACAAAGGAGTTATTGTACAAGGCATATCACGTCAATGATAAAGATAAAGAAAAAAAATTAACCATTGTTCAATATAAGCTGTAAAATGTATATATGCGTGTATATATATATACAGTATATATATATGATAATCACCAATAATCTAAGATTCTTAGATAATCTAAGATTCTTAATAATCTAAAATTCTTAGATTATTCGTGATTATCATGTTTTCCACAAAGTTTGCCTGTCTCTACCATTCTTCCCATTAGATAAGCCAAATAGTGTCACTAGTGCTGACTATTATAAACTGGAATGTCAGACTCTACCTTTCATGCCTAATGTGCCTGTACAAGCTGTACAATATCAGGAAAAGGTCAACACCACAACTTCTTAACTGATTCTTAAATCTTCGAATCTAAAGGGAATTTCAATAATCCCAAAGAGTTTTATAAAGGGAAAGATCAGAGGGAAATGAACTATAGAAGGATCCTTCCCCTTCCCTCTAGTCATATGTCCTCCCTCAGGTTAATTCTCCATGGATCTGATACTTTCAGAAGAAATGTCCTTAAGCTGCAAGTACTGATTTTTCTTGTTTTTTTGCTGCAAAACAGCTGACATGGCTTCCTTTCTGCATTTCATAGTATGATAGTCTTTTGTTACTGTTGAAGCATACATACTTTTTCTTGTGAGGATCAGGAGTGTTCTTAAAGTGAGATGAAGAAATAAGATGAATCAGATAAAATGAGGAGGAGGAGAAACAATTAATAGTTTGTGGTGGAATTGGATTAGTCAAATTGGGAAAATTCATACACGAAAGAACTACAGATGTGTAATTATGCTCAGAGTTGTATGTGTTGTTTTGTCCCAACCCTATGTGCTATATATAATCTGCAGTATCTGAAATACACTGCAGAGTGGAATGGGGGGATAGCTTTCTCCATCCTAATTGTACTGATTAAGGTCTCATTCTGCCTAAAGATAGGGAATATCTTAGCTAATTTTTGTCAAGTCATGTTTCTTCAAGATCTGGCACAAATTGTACATCCCTCCCATTTGAATTTCTACAGCAATGAAGAGATGGCTACAACATTTTTTTTCTAAAAAGAAGCTTTGTTTGGACATTTCTGGCAGCCTCTCATGGGGAATTTTAATGTCTTTCAACCACTGCACACTATATCTGCCCCAGTTCATATGCACCAATTAATATAATTAAGCCAACTTAATTTAACATACTATAGCTAGTGGAATTTGGAACACAAATCCATGTAAACAAAAATTTCAGTGCAACAAACTTGGCATAGTCAGAATACTTCTGTCTTTGCCAAGAGAAACCCATCAGACTGAATGCCTTTATAATAAGATTGCAAATAAGTGGTTTACCAACAATTCTTGATTATTCAGGGAGCCACATTTTTCTCTGTATAAAGACCTCCATAGGTAATACACCTAAGCATCACATTGTGGGAGGGAAATTTGGATAACTCACTGTCCTAAAATAGAATATTACAAAATGTAACTAGTTCCATTCATTTAAAATGTTGCTTGCCAGTTTGGATAGCCAATTAGAAAAGATTTGTGGAAGATTTATTTTATATGGTAAATACATCAAGATTATTATGTGCAAAATGATTAGAGAAGTATTGAAACTCCCACAGAGGAATGGATTGTGAAGATGGTGGAAGGGGCAGAAATGGAAAATCTGATCTGTTTGGTCAAGGATAAATAAGTATTTTAATAAAAGATGGAAACTCTTTATAGATACTTTAATGAAAATTGAAAAGAATGAAATTATTATTTCTGAAATTGATGACTGAAAGGGATTGAATAAATAGCTGAAGAGATTTGTGTTTGAAGATGGATATTGTGTTTGCTGAAAAGACAGTCAGAAGTATTTTTTTGTTTCTTTAATTATTTCTTTCTTTTATTGTCATCCTTTCTTGCTTTCATTCATACACACACACACACACACACATTCTTAATAAATTACTTTAAAAATGTGGCTTGCCTGAGTGGAGTACTGAGTATATTAATCCAGTTGTAATATATAAAGACAACTTTTTTACATGGCAATGTTCCATAACAGCCAAATTACTCTCATTTCAATCTAACAAGTATTATATATAATTCCTTCTTTATATAGTTTATATGCTTTGGCAACGTAGTCTTTTATATTGGCAGTACTGCTAGAATGGAATTCCCCCTTTCTCTCTGTGGGAAACCATGTTTATCTGCTTTGAACAAAAACAACAAAGGGTCTTATAACACTTTAAAGTCTAACACATTTATTGTAGTATAAACCTTTGCAGGCCAGAGTAATTTTGCTGCTGTTTTTAGTTAGAGATGATTCTGCAATTCTACTTATCCTGAGTTTCTTAGTTGGTCTTAATATTTAGTTGAATTATTTGGTCTTATATAATTTTTCTATAAAACTTTAGGGTCAATGTATTACTGCTTTCACTTTATTTAACTCCTTTGAAAATAAACCATGGGCACCAAGTTCAAGAATAAATAAACAAAGACCATAAAAACAAATAGTGTTCATGATGTATCATATGTATCACTAAATTAAGATTCTGTTTTATGCAGTATTTGCAATATATTAATTTACACCTTAACATTCACTAATAGAACAACAAACAAAAAATAATCATTTCTGTGTGATGTTTCTGCACTAAATGATATCCATAAAATATTTTTTCAAACAACTTGATGGAAATACATGTATAATATCTTCAAAATTATTTTTGTCAGTTTTATCTATTTGCATAAATAATATTCAAGGAGGAAAATAAAAGATGAACTAATTTATCTATCTATCTATCTATTTACTTATTTATTTATTATAGTTGGACTTATATGCCTCACCCTCTCTGCGAGGACTCGGGGCAGCTCACAATTAAAACACAATAATTTAACAATAAATATTTAAAAAAAGATTAAATCGAACAAGTCCAATCACTAAGAACCATTAAAATAATTTTTAAAACCCCAGGAGGTCAGTCTGGCCTGTTCATTACTCTGTTTTATGGCCTTTGTTGAGACCTGGATCAAAATAGTATATCTATCTTTAGATCTTTTAGTAGTCTCTGATACCATTTTCTATGAACTATCTGTTTTAAAATATTGTTGTTTTGATTGATGTTTCTAGCGGAAGAAAGGTTGATTTAGTGCCATTCTTTTATGGAGTACTCTTGGATTTGGCATCTTTCCCTTGCTTCTTAACAAGAAGCTGCTCGAAGACATCATCTCCCAGAAGCCATAACACCATGGTTGAATAGGAGAGGTTACGATAATCATATGAGGACTCTTGCAATGACAAGGAGTCCTGCCTGGATGTAACCAATTATGAGTGCCAGTGAAGGGACAAATTACTATAGCTGCTCATACACCAACTGTATACACAGTTGGTATATACACAGCAACTAGATACACATAATGGTTCATGGAGCTCATCTTATATCTAGTTGGAGTTCTTCCTGCTTCCTGCTTGGGTGACTATAATCACCATGTTCTAGAAGTGGGACCTAGTGAAGTTCATGAATTCAGGGCTTCCATGGTAGCCATGTTCTTGTTGCCAAAAAAAATGTGTTAATGATTCATGAGAAGGACATATGAACATTTGGTTTTCACTTTTGGAGCTGCTGAGAGATGACCTGAATATGGAAGATATTAACATAAACCCTTTTAGATAGACTAACATGAGGAAGCAGCAAAATATCTCCAGCAAATTCATTTCTTGATAGAATGGGACAAAAAACTTAGGACAGTAGGACTTAATCCTGCTATGTTTCAGCTTGGTACCTTTAAGGGATTCACCACAATATAGTTCTGAAATAGGCTTCATATATTTAAGAAAGATGTAGCAGGAATGAAGAAAGCAGAGCACAGCAGACTGTATGAATCTGGAAACTGACATAACCAAAGGAAGAGACAATATTTTCAACCCTTTGCATTGGTGCTTGTGAGATTTGTGGATGAGTTAAATAAAATAGATCTGTTTCCCCTAGCAGAAACTTAATAATTCTAATTTGCTTCTTGTTTTAATTAAAACCATTGTTCTACAAATTTTGGTAGGACCCTGGGGAGGGGTTATTGTGCAAACAAGGAATTTGCTATTTCATAGGACAGGGTTGAGGAAGAAGATAATTTTCTAGATTGTGCTTCTCCTTGGTGAGCCTTATGAAAGTACAGCTACTTGGGGAATGCTAGCTAATACCTTACAACTGGAAGTGCTTAAACGTCACAGCACATTGAGTTATGCAAACAGTTTTCACCTCAGCTCAGCAAGTTTCTGGCATTAATCACAGTCATCTCTTTTTGCACCTGAAGGGGTTTATGCACAACTGTCTATAATTCACACTTTTCCGAGGTCAGTTACTCAGTGAACCACACTGAACCAATCCCACATGTTTTTGAATAATTCAGAATGCAATTCGAAATAATTTCTAATCCTGGCCAACTATGGAGATGGAGAAATATGAAAGACAAACCTCTGAAATTTCCTTTTCTTTCCTCCTCCTCCTCCTCCTCCTCCTCCTCCTCCTCCTCCTCCTCCTCCTCCTCCTCCTCCTCCTCCTCCTCCTCCTCCTCCTCTCCTGTTTCCTGGTTAAAATCTGTCTAAATTGAATTTTTAAAGATATTAATATAGTGGTACATGACCGTACCATGTACATGACAACATTTTCAGCTTTTACTGCATACAATATGGAGAACCTGATGTCCAGAATGCTTGGACAAGTCACAGGATCAAGGAGCACTTACAGGGGGAGTGCCAGTTTGCATTTGTTACAAAATTTGAAATTTGTCAGCTAACCAGTGTGAAGTGTAGGGATGATATATTGTATTGAAATACCTGCACTGGTTGTTGATTGATTACTGGACATAGTATAAGATTTGGTTTTGGCCTTTGTAGACTTAAGCAAATTAGGGCCATGTACTTTGAGTTTAGAAAATCTGACTGCCAGGCCTTTAATTATTAAACTATTAAATAGTTTTATTGTCAATGTTAATCTCTGCAGGGGTTTGTTTCTAAAATTCATAAATTAGCTTATGAGGTAATTGTAGTTGAGTGGAACAGTACTGATATATAGATTAGAAAGATATGATAACTAATTTACTTTGAACCATTTTAGATTTATTCATTTATCACTAATGCACAGGTTCTGGTATGATTATGGCATTTTATTAGGTGTAAGGTACCAGAACAAGTTTGTGATTGGCCAAAGTAGTTTATTGTTAATCACCTATTTACAAGAATCTCCATGTCATGACTCCACAAACATGCTCTGTGGAGCCATGACAACCTCAGAGATATAGAGATGGATTGAGATAAGCTGACTGGTTGATGACTATAGGCAGCAGCGGCGGCGGGGTTGATAGACCATGATCAAACCTCATGACTGGCGGGACCAAGTAGATGATGTCAGCTTCCTTTGATGCGGTCCATGAAAGAACAGGAGGGGGATAGCGGTCTCAGCGGGGAGTGGGATGACACGACACAGGTGAAATAACATGGGGAATGTGATGGATTTAATGGGCACTTTGGGATGATGGGCACTTTGGGATGATGCAACGGGGCGAGTGGGCATGGAGTGAGCGGGCGTGGGTTAGTGAATAAACATTGCCAGATGTTAGGTGGCAGCAACAGTTGGGGACTAATTATCCATTGTTCGGATTAAAGAGAAATCTCCTGTTTTTGAAAATACTTGTGGTGATTGCTCATTTCATGATCGGGATGTCAGAAGAATAGCTGAGACTCCAGACTAACTGCACTGTTTTGAGAACAGGCATATAAAGACTTCTACAGGCTGCTGCTTCCTCCTGTGGAATGGCTCAAGCTAAACCACCTCTTCACTCCTTCCTCTACCCCAGCTAGTGATTCCACCATATATCTTCAGTTATTTGCCTCTTGTTTATATTAAGATGGATGAAAAGATTTTGAAATGTTCATGTGCATCCATAAAAGGGATAAAGAACTTGAAACTGAAATTGGGAAAAACTGACAAATGTATTTATCCAGGCAAAGGGCTAGTCTGATTTAAACCTGAATATATCCATCCATCTATACTAGGGGTGTCAAACTCATGGCCCATGGGTTAGAAGTGTCACATGTTGGCCCTGCCCCCGCCCAGTTTAGCAAAAGGGGAAAAAATCTTGATATGTCAAGTGACACTGCCGTGACAATGTGAGTTTGACATCCCTGATTGAATTAAAGTTCCCAGGCTTTTGGAGGTAGGAGGACAAGAACTGCCCACTCATTTCAAACAGTTATGTTGAAGGGATGTACAATGTAGAAAATGGCTGCACCTGCCCTCATTTGGATGAATCAAATTTAATCAAACACTTTCTTCTTCCATAAATGACTAAGAAGCATTTGATTTTTTGAAAATTTGGGGATTAAGATAAAAATGTTCAACACATCTACTACTAACTCAGACAATCTATCTATCATCTATCTATCATCTATTTGCCCAAGAACAAATAACTATAACAGATGAGATTTGCTAGAGCTTTTTATGAATATTGATCAACACTCATACTTAACATATAAAGCTTCCAAGAATTTTTATGGAACACTATGTGCTTGGGGCTTCAACATTTCATCTCTTTCCTCCCAAATTTTATTTTTTCAGTCCAAAAAAGTAAATACACCTTCCTTCCAAAGAATGAAACTACCCATTTTACTTGTGCTAATGGATTTCTCAGATGGAAGATGTTATGCTGAGCAGGAATCATTATAATAAAAATAATTTTACAATACTACACAAAATAAACAAAACACAGGCAGGTTTCATTGCTTTTTAATAAGTCCTGATATTTTGGCTTCCAGATTTGCAACACACTAGGAAACCCAAGGCTTGGGCCATGCATATAGAGAATATACACAAGCTGAACCAAAAGCAACACATTTTTTTATTTTTCTTTCATGAAGCAAATTTATAATATAGATCACAAGTTAGTATTATGTGTGGTTTCAATGCTGATGGTTTCCAATCTGGGCTCCAAATAACACTTTGTAATGTTTTAGCTGTGTAAACACAAAAGACCACAACATTTCCCACTGATAAAAGCAAAACCTCTATGAACTTCTAGTCAGTTATAGTGTGGGTGGGATAAGTTCTTCAGAACTAAATGCGCAGCTGTGTCATTTCCAAGTCCCTTTGGGGTCCAAAGCAAAATTGTGGCAAGGCAATTTTGTTATCTTTCATTTGGCAAGTCTTTCTCTTGAATGTATGTTCTTTCCACCATAACCAATAGGGAAAAGAAAAAAAAATACCTGATCAAAATAATACACTAAAATTTTTATTTTGGTATAGAGAAGAACCTGCTTTGGAACAAGAAACTTAATTTAGATGCAAATGGGACACTCAAGGTTGCACTAAAAATAATTGGAAACAACTCTGGGCGTAGAGAGGACTGGAAGGACAATTGGACAAAATATTTTGTAATATTGAATACATTAATTTAGTTTAGTTTTACTGGACTTATATGCCACCCTCTCTCCCTAGGGACTCAGGGCGGCTTACAATAAAAATAGCAATACAATTAATTAAAAGTATATTAAACAAGCGAACTAAGCCCAATAAAGATTAAAACCCAATAAAATTTAAAATAAAGTAAAAAATCCCACCCCTTACCCTTCAGTCCAGTCCGGACTGTTGAAACAACTAGGTCTTTAGGTCATGGTGAAAGGAACGGAGGTCAGGAGCCAACCGGAGCTCCAAGGGGAGTCGATTCCACAGGGTGGGTGCTCCCACAGAAAAGGCTCTACCCCTGGGCACCGCCAGCTGACATTGTCTGGCCGACAGCACCCCAAGGAGGCCCTGCCTGTGGGAGTGCACAGGGCGATTGGAAGTTGACGCTGGCAGGAGACACTCCCGCAAGTAACCTGGACCCAAGCCATGTAGGACTTTGTATGTTATCACTAACACCTTGAAGTTCACCCGGAGGGCAACTGGCAGCCAATGCAGGGGTGTAACATGGGAGTATCAGGATACTCCTATCACAACCCGCACAGCCACATTCTGCACCAGTTGAAGCCTTCGGGTGGTCCGCAAGGGCAGTCCCATGTAAAGAGCATTACAGTAGTCAATTCGGGAAATTACGAGTGCATGAGTGACCATCCATAGGGCATCTTGGTCCAGATAGGGACGCAATTGGCATACCAGACGAATCTGGGCAAATGCCCCCCTGGTCACAGCTCCCACCTGCTCCTCCAAACTGAGCTGTGAATCCAGGAGGACACCCAAATTGTGGGCCCTATCCATAGGGGGCAACACCTCTCCCACCATGGCCAATGATGGAACGTCCTGGATTATCCGAGATGCCAGTATGCACAGCCACTCAGTCTTGGCCGGGTTGAGTCAGAGCCTGTTCCTTCCCATCCAGATCCGTACCACATCCAGGCAATGGGACATCATGGAGAGGACATCACTGATATGGTTTGGGGTGGAGATGAACAACTGGGTATCATCTGCATATTGATGATACCTCACCCTGAACCCACAGATGATCTCTCCCAGTGGCTTCATGTAGATGTTGATGTTGAACAGGAGGGGCAAGAGGACCAAGCCCTGGGGCATCCCACAAGCTAGGGGCCTCAAACTCGACCTCTGCCCCCCTGCCAACACCGATTGCAAATGACCTGAGAGATAGGAGGAGAACCACCGTAGAACGGTGCCTCCCACTCCCAACCCCCCAAGCTGTCACAATAGGATACCATGGTCCATGGTATCGAAAGCCACCAAGAGATCTAATAGGACTAGGACCGAGGAAAATCCCTGGTCCTGAGACCTCCAGACATAGGTAGTCTTCAACTTATGAACACAATTGAGCCCCAAATTTCTGTTCTAAGTGAGACATTTGTCAAGTGAGTTTCACCCCATTTTACAATCTTCCTTGCCATAGTTGTTAAATGAATCACTGCAATTGTTAAATTAGTAACATGGTTGTTAAATGAATCTGGCCTCCTCATTGACACATAAACACACACATAAAATGGGTCCTTCAATAGTAAACTAGCTGCTCAAGAAGCAAGAAAACATTAACAGAAAGAGGTCATTATACTAATATTCGTGTCCATTTCTTCTCTTAAATTGCCAGCAAAGCTTTCTAAATCAAGTCTAAACTTTAGAAAAACCAACTTGTTTCATTAAATGGAAAAGACCTAATTTAATAATAAACTGATGAAATAGATTACATCTACACCCGGTGGTCCACAGCTTACTTTAGCAAGATGTAGCAAGTTCTTTAAAAAAAAAGTCACCTCTCCATTGAAAATTGTTTTTGCAATAACTAAGGAGGTTATGAAATTTAATCCAAAAGAGTATCAATTCATTTTACTGATTATTATTTTCCCTTCATTCTTAATCTGGGTATGTAGCAGATCATAAATGGTTGCTGTCTTCAACTAGTCTAATATGGGCTAATGGACTGAAATTTACATTGAATTATAATTTCAAAGTATTTTTATATAAGATGATGTACAATTGGTATTTAATGCCTGGAAAATTGCCAAAATTGTATAAAAGTATTTCAAATGGATGTTACAAATGCAAGTACAAAAGGTAAATTTTATCATCTCTGGTGGATTTGTGAAAAAGCAAAGAAATACTGTGACCAACGTTTTACTATAATTCTTAAATATAAATTCAAACCAGTTTTCTTTTTAGTTTTGAGAGTCAAAGAACTTGAAAGAAAATTTGTAACTTTATTATTATCAGTATATATCAGTATATATATTATTAGTATATATATTAGTATTGGGGGCCTGCATAAGTGCACTAACGTGCCTATCGTCCCTGTCATTGTATTTTTATTCTCTTATTCTTGTTCTCGTTTTTGTTTGACAAATACCAATACATAAATAAATAAAATAAATTATATATGTTGGAAGCCTGAAGAATCTTATATGCACAAGAATGGAAATATACATGCATTCCCACAATAGAACCATAGATGGTAAAGGTGATGAAGTTAGTGAAGTTAGAGATGGTAAAAACCACAGTTTTAGTTAAAGACAAGAATTTACCTAGTTTTGTTTCTATTTGACAATCACTTCTGGACTTTTTTGCTCAAAACTGAAAAAAAATATAGCTTTGATTTTAGATTTTGATTATTATAATCTTCTTCTTCTTCCTAGTGTATTCCTGCAGGTGTAGGGTCTGCTTTTTGGATCATTGAGTGCCATTTTGCATGGTCAGCTGCATCTCCAGGGTGTTAATGGTGTCTTGCCATCTCTGTTTTGGGCGCCCATGAGGTTGCCAGCCATTGACTTCTAGTTAGTAGGCAGTAGTGGCCATGGTGGAAGCTGCTGCTCTTAGGACATATCCATACCAGCAGAGCCGACCTTCTCTCATTTTCTCTATAATTGGTGCTACATCAAAATCCTGTCGAATGGTGTCATTTGTGATGTGGTCAAGAAGGGAGATGCCCGATATCCAACCGAGCATTTGTATTTCCATGGCATGGAGATATTTTGATGATTATAATTGTTTTGTTATTATAAAAATGGCTTGAAATGTGGAGTTTTTTTCTCTCTCTTTGTATTTTTTCTTTCTGTTAGTATTCTAACTTTTGTTTTTTTTCCCTGTTTTTTATCTTATAATGAAACTTAATAACATGTATAAACAAAAAATGGTTGCTGACTATGAATGGTAATCGAAAGAAAGAAAGAAACCTAACTCCTTTACTGGCATTATCTGTAAGTTTTTGAGACAGAGGTAATTAGTACTGTACACTATCTTCATTGATATAGTAGAACATCCAACAGTAAGGGTATGAGATCTGTCTCTGTGCTGACTGATCCAGTCTTTTGTTGTTGCTGTCCAGAAGGAATTCCATGGAAATGATGCACCAATTTGCAAGAACTATCATTGTTTAATGTGCATTAAAGTGCATATTATATTGGATCTTCCATTATCACTTTTATTTCAGTAACTACCATCTTCCATTTAGAGTACTAATATGACTATACCATCTTAGAGATTATGTTGGTTTTTACTATGCTGCATCAAGGTCTTCCAATTCATTCCCTAATTTTACAGCAACAAACTTGTAAGAAGCTCTTCCTCTTTTTTTCTCGTGGTGCTTTCATGACAAAGCTACTTTATACTTTTTGATGTGGTATAACTGACATTTGAAAGCAAATTTGCAGAAAACATGGTTTTTGCTGAAATCTCAGATTTTTTGAAAGGTTTGCTTACTCACAAACAAGGCTTTCACTTCAGAACACTCTCTGAGTTTCTTTTGGCTAGTATTTCAGAGTTTATAATTGCAAAGTGACTAAGGATAATACCCGGGAAGATACTGGAAAAGATAATAAAAAAACAGATCTGCCAACATCTACAAACAAGTAAGGTAATAACTAGCAGTCAGCACAGGTTTGTTAAGAACAGATCATGCCAAACCAATCTTATTTCATTCTTCAACAAAGTGACTAAATTAGTAGAGCAGCAAAATAATGTGGACATAATATATTTAGATTTCAGCAAGGCGTTCAACAAAGTAGACCACAACCTACTTCTTAGTAAGCTAGAAAAAAGTGGAATAGATAGCACCACCACTAGATGGACTTGAATCTGGCTGACAAATGGTACTCAATGAGTAATCCTTAATGGGTCTAAGTCTACATGGAGGGAAGTAAGCAGTGGGGTGCCACAAGGTTCTGTCTTAGGCCCAGTACTCTTCAATATCTTCATTTACAACTTAGATGAGGGAATAGAAGGGGAACTTACTAAATTTGCAGATGATACTAAGCTGGCAGGAATAGCTAACACCCAAGAAGATAGGCTCAAGATCCAGATTGATCTTGGCAGACTAAAACACTGGGCTGTATCTAACAAAATGATATTCAATGTAGAGAAAAGTAAAGTCCTACACTTAGGCAAGAAAAACCAAAAGTACACATATAGACTGGGTGAAACCAGGCTCAATAGCAGTAACTGTGAAAGGGATCTTGGAGTCTTAGTGGACAACCAGCTAAATATGAGCCTGCAGTGTGCAGCAGCAGCCAAAAAAGCTAATGCAATCCTAAATTGTATTAACAGAGACAATCAAGATCAAGATCAAGGGAAGTACTAATACCACTCTATAAAGCCTTAGTAAGACCACACCTAGAGTACTGCATCCGGTTTTGTTCACCACATTATAAAAAAGATGTTGAGACTCTAGAAAAAGTACAGTGAAGTGCAACCAGGATGATCAGGGGACTGGAGACTAAGGCATATGAAGAACAGTTACAAGAACTGGGCATGGCTAGTCTAGTGAAGAGAAGGACCAGGGGAGACATGATAGCAGTCCAATATTTGAGGGGCTGCCACAGAGAGGAAAATGTCAAGCTATTTTCTAAAGCACATGTAGGCCAGAGGAGGAATAATGGATAGAAACTGAACAAGGAGAGATTTAACCTGGAAATAAGGAGAAACTTTCTGACAGTGAGAACAATCAACCAATGGAACACCTTGCCCTCGGAAGTTGTGGGAGTGCCATCACTTGAGACTTTCAAGAAGAGATTGGACTGCCATTTGTCAGAAATGGTACAGGGTTGGGGGGTTGGACTAGATGACCTACAAGGTCCCTTCCAACTCTGATTATCTGATTATCTGTTATCTGTTAAGGATTTTGTGAATGAGTGGGTTTTTTTTAGTCCTTTGCTTTCCATATCTTTCTACCAATATCCTCTACAAACTTTCCAGCAACCTGAATTTTCCAATTTGATGAACCTGTAGGGAGTTGTTATCTCTTGATGAAGAGATATATGAAGGAATCTCGGAAGTCACATGTTATCATAGATAGAAGGCCAGTTTATGCACTGATTTTTCTTCACCTCTCTGGATTCATGCACCCCCACTGGTCACAAAATGTTACTGAGACATCCATGCTGATGCAATGCACATCCATACTGAGACATCCATGCTGATACAATGATATTTTAAAATCTCATAGTACCTGCCATTTCTGAGTTCTGTGTAGTCTTGTTTTTAAATTGCATTAAGAATGTTTAGCAAATGAAAAGACTGGAGGTATGGCAGACTTCATTATTGTGAAATGACTGAAAGGATGCTCATATTGTCCTCTGTCATTTTATAACTATCATTATTTAATGTATTATTAAAAGTAAGAATATTAGTTGAATACTGATAAATATCTTCCAAGAATAATAGTTCCCTCCCCTTGTAAACAGGAGTAGAATTTATGAATTTCTATTGCTCTGCATATCTGAGTAATCTATGGAGGACAATCTGGGTGTATGCATTTTTTCTATGCACATTTTATTGTTTTGTTCTTGCATTTTTTTTCTTTATTTGGAATTTGTATTTTAACATTGTGAATAAAATAAATATTTACTTTTAAAAAGTAAGAATATTATGATATTGCTGTAATAGTATAATTATATCCCCTAAATTCTGCTATGTTATCTTATTGTGGGAGGGGCTGTTCCTGGAAAAGATAAGCAAAGAATATATTTTGAATATATTTCAAAATTATAAAATCCCAGCAGGGTCACTCAAGGTGTTAAGTCATCCCAACTGCTTACCTGAAGCAAGCAGGCACAGTATTGAGGAGTAACAATATATGAAGAGAATGGAGGCAAATTATAACGTTAATAACAATAACTTTCATTTCAGTCAGGAAAAGGCAATGGTAAACTACTTCAATATTTTGCCCAAGAAAACTATATGGATATACAAGATCAAGTGAATGATGATATTAGTTTCAGATGATGGTCCATTCAAATCAGATGGTACTCATCATGTTACTGAGAAATTGCTGGAGATCTTTTGGAATTCTAAGCAGCTAGATTGAAGCTCTCAGGATACTTGGTTGCAGATACTGACAAGCAGGAAAAGTAAATCCAAAACTGCAAAGACAGAATTAAAGTAAAACATGGAAGATAAGAAGAATGAACATGGAAAAGCTCAATGTAGATGAAATGAAATGAGTAGAAATTGACCTTTTAGACTGCAGCAAATTGAAATAGATTTGTATACTTGCCTTCATAAAATAATGCTGTCCACTCTCTGCTGGTTTCATTTGTAAATCCAATGTAACATCTTCTTCCACATTATTTTTAGTGTCTTATTTTTATATGCATATTCAAATTAGCCTCAGTCTGAGTTTTGTCCAATGAGGTTGCTCTTTTTTATAAGCTCTTTGTGTGTTTTATTTTTGATATGGTTGTAAAATTAATCAACTAATAATCTCTTTCCCTCTCTCATCTCTTATCTATCTATCGTCTTTCTTTCTTTCTTTCTTTCTTTCTTTCTTTCTTTCTTTCTTTCTTTCTTTCTTTCTTTCTTTTGCCTGTCTAGCTATTGCCTATCATTTATCCTTCCTATCTCTCTCTTTATCTATCTATCTATCTATCTATCTATCTATCTATCTATCTATCTCCTCTTAAATTTCATTTTTGTAGTAGAAAATCTTGAGAAAAACCTCTGTATGGATTTTTTGAAAACATATTTAAAAGTATCCCAAAACCTGTCCTTAAGACAGGGTTTGGGTATTCCAAATTGCAGCTTGGGCAGCATGGCAATCCTTTGACTCCTAGTGTTCTAAACCTCCAGAAGTGTTGTTTTATGATCTTCATACAGGGAGTTGCTGTATAGAGCTTGTGTGGGCAATCCTAAATCATCTTCATTGTCCAGAGATGATTTCCAAGAACCCAATCCATTTATTAACTCCTCATTCACATAGTCACTCAGGTGATCATATCTTAGACACATTATACAAAGACCCAACTTCCTTGAGAAGTCCATAATGGTGTGAAAGAAAAGAGGACAACCAGTGGCAAAAGATGGACTTGATTACAGAGATAAAGTGTACAGTGTTATAGTCCTGAGGGGATATATTGGGGTCAGATCATCCTATAGACATTCTCCCTGTGTGGTCACTAAATCAACACCAACTTGATGGCACATAAGTAAACAACTGAATTGTATAAATAAAACAGCATCCATTATTTTGATTGCTTTGTTTTTCTTCTATCTTGAAATATTGTAAATTGTCCAGAGTCTGTATGGTGTGGGGAAGTATAAATATTGTTAAATAAATGCTCATGAACTATGGGAACTATACTAATATTTTCCTATCCTTTGAAAATGTTTTAATATCCATTTCATATATATTAAATGAAAAGAGATTTGGTTTTTTTTTTTTGCAAAGTTCAATTGCAGGTTTGACTATTGTTAGAATAAAGAGGGGAACAATTATATCCCAGTTTGAATCCCTCAGTGTTTCTAGTTTAAAGTAAAGAGAAACAGGCAAGGCTCTATTATATTTATAAATTCAATTATGGATACCAAGATTGCCTTTAAAGGACCAATTCAATTTCGAAAGTCAATTCATTTTACAGATGCAGTTATATCATCTTTAGACTAAATTTGTAAATGTGTAAATTAAAGTCTAAACATGCCAAAGATAAGCATATGAAATACTTGATGCCAAACAAATTAAAAAATGAATTGATAAGTATTAATCTTTGGAGCTTCCATAGGGAGATATAATTATTATGGGCTTGTAGTCCTCTTACACCTTCGAGATTGATTTAAATAGAGCAGGGAGATATTAGAGAAATATACCCAACTACTCAGATCAGTTGACTCTACATTAATAGATTCCAAATAATTCAGAGTTCCCCAACCTTTTCAGGTTGGCAGCCCAGAGCGGGGAGGGGGAAAGAGGGATTGTTTTATGGGAGGGGCAGGCATATGTGTTGCTTGCGCAAGTGGGGCCATGAGCATCCACAATGCTCCTGCGAGTGAGGCCTCAAGTACCAACATTATGCATACCAGCCAGCCACTCACGTGACCCACTTGAGAATCGGCTTGCAGTCCACAGGTTGGGGACCCCTGACATAGATCATCCTCATATAAGAAAAAAATCTTTAAGTTGGGTTCCCAGCATCATTCAGGTATGTGAATAGTCATTAGTAAGGGCCCATTCTGACATCAAGCATAGGTATCAAGACAGAACACTACTAGATCTGTCTAACTGATGGAAACCCTAGTGAAGATGTTCATCTGCTAGTACGTTAGTCCATCTGAACTGAAGTCAGCCATCTTGTACAGTTACTAGGTAAAATCAAAGCATCCTCCCCAATGTACTATAAGAATTCCTCTCCTCTATAAAAGAGAAGTAAAAGAGAAAGGCCTTAGCTGTATGAAAAGCTAAGCAATAATGTGCAGTCTCTTTTCAGGGTGTTACTCTTCCCACTATGTATTAGGATGAAAGGGCTTTGTGATTTGCGTAGGAGATTCCCACCCCCACCCCCTTCTTTTTCCTTCTGCAAACTGTCAACATGACAGACTTGCTTTGCCTCAAACCTAGCTTGCCTCAGTATTCTTCACTGTCAGTAATGGCTAGCAATACTATATCTTTAATCAATGGAACTAAGGAGGGGAGGACAGAAGAAAATGGAATAAGAAAAAAGTAAAGCTGACTTAGATTGATTGCATAGCTTGAGCCAGTACTGTAGACTGTACACCTCCAACACCAGCACTAAATAATCAGCAATCTCCAAGATTATCAATATGCAGTGGAGTACAGTGTCTGGTTGCAGACTTTATCAGATAGAGCCCTGGAGATTAGCCTCTTGTCTCCCTAATTGGGACTGCAGTAGTAGACTATTTATTAACATGTTCCAGAGATATGGTAGGAATGCGGGAAGGATGAAAAGATCAGAATGCTCAAAAAAAATGAACAATGGGTTGAAGCTGGCATATAATTGATTTGTCTTGAATAGAATATATTCTATTTATATTATATTCTTTAATAGAATAGAATATAAAGGGTTATGCTCATGTTGGTTTCTTTATTCAGGTTCAGGTTAAATGGTTAATGTTCAGGTGAGAACTATGTGACTCAGGTTTAATTAAGTCTTCCATTAAGTCAGTATTGGAAAGAGTTCTCAGTGTGGTGACTAAGTTGAAGCTATATCCAGAGACTAGAGTTTTGCCTTATTGAGGGATGACAATTTCATCATAATGGAGATTCCTCTGAATTTCCTGCTTATCTACAGCTTCTAGGAACCTGTTGATCCTTCCTCTTTAACTCTTTGGAGCTAAAATAACATCCTTCTAGTACTAGCCAAGAAAAAGAGACTGAAATAAACTGATTTTTTAAAAATTAGCAGTGGTGAATTAGATGAGCAAACATGATGTTCTTTCCAAAAATAAACCAACTATATGATGGAAAATACAGTTGTGTGGATATCCTAAGAAAGCAAAATGATTTCTTGTATTGCAAAGACCAGCCTACTTTGGGGGGATCACAGGTGATAAATACGATCTTTCTCCTTCATATGTTCCTTCAAATCATGGTTTCTGTTAAGCTTTTCTTTTTCTAGAAAGTCTCATTTTTACTGCTACTTGATGTGCTTCATTCTCACAGCGCATAATCATTTAACAATAAGTGTCATAAAAATACAAATGTAGTGCTGAATTAGTATGGTAGAGGCAGCAATTATTATAGTGGCACTTATGGTAATAGCAAGAATAATGGTAGTAACAAATAGTATTTCTTTACTGAATGGCATCATAGCACCTTTCATATCACAACAAAAGAATTGAAGTTATTTGGCTAGTGGCACTTTTGATGAAAAACATTTTCCTCATGGCTCAGTTCATTCATTCATTTCTTGAATTCATTCATTTATCTTTCCTTAAGTCGGCTGAAAACTATTCCATCATGAAATCTGCTGTCCACATTGTAGATTTCTAGCCTGTCTTCATTGTCTCTGTTTCTAGGCTTTGGAGTTCACTGACATCTCTCTAAGATAATGTGTGGCTTAGGTAACAGTTTTATTCACCTTGGGTAATATTGGAAGAGGTAGGAAATTCCTGTATCTACATCAGTTTTTAGGATGACATAAACCTGTTTCACTTGTGGGTTGGACATGAAATGAAGACAAAAGTAAAACAATGTTGTCAGGACATGTTTGGCCATATGGTTATCAAATAGATAACTAGTAACAGGTTGAAATGAGAGAATATTCCTGCAGGAACATTCAAATTTTGTAACAACTGGTACTGTGAGTGTGGCCTAATTTGTGGGTGTGGCTTGGTGGTCATGTGACTGGATAGGCATGGCTTGTATGTAAATATTATAAATATTTATGTAAATATTGATTTTTTATTAAAAAAGAGCAACTTTTACCCAAAAGCAGGTGAAGCAGGCAGGCAGATTGAGTTGCTTACAGTATTACAGATTCACTTAGAGATATATCTATCTGCAATCAGCTACCTGAGTCTCCACTGAAAAGCTTCAGTCCTAAGGAAGGTGTGGCTCTGCTATTAGATTAGCTAGAAAGCAAGAAATCCAAGGATTTCCTGCTTTATAGCTAATCTAAATCTCCCAGCGGAACAGAACAGCTGATGGTTGGGGGGAAAAAAGGAAAAATAGCAATTTATCAAATCAGGCAAGTTGGCTCACATGCTAGGTAAGGAGTGAGTGGGCGGGGAGGGGCCAGCCAGTGGAGCAATTTGCTGGTTCTCCGAACTGCGGACAATCATAGCATGTGTGTATGCAGCGTTTGCAAGAAATCATCAGCTGTGCCTCCTGGACAGCTGACAAGCGCTGCGCGCGGGTGTGCAGCATTTGAAAGTCCTCTTTTTAACCTGCTTTTTCAACTCAGCTGTGCCGCGCAAAGCAGCTGAGGAGGGAAAAGCAGGGAATAAAGGACAGCCTAGAGCCTGGGCAGGCGGGTGGGCCGAACACCAAACTGGTTCGGTATCAGCTGCTCTTTGCAGCTACAGGTTCTATAGAACCAGGCTGAACCAGTATCATCCCACCCCTGGGACCCTGTAACGGTCCCTTCCAATTTTATCTCTGGCATGATTTTATATTTCAGCATTTTCATGAAACTGAAAGTGAAAGTAGTCATCACTATCCTCCTCCCCTGATATATACATATTATACTATAGAGAACAGGCTGACAGGCTGACAGTACTATCTGCATGATTTAATTCCTTGTGTATCCAATCAATACAATCATTTGGCCAATAAAGGTCCCTTCCAACTCTGTTATTCTATTCTGTGCTGTGCTGTGCTGTTCTGTTCTGTTCTATTCTATCCTATCCTATCCTATCCTATCCTATCCTATCCTATCCTATCCTACCCTACCCTACCCTACCCTATCCTATCCTATTCTATTTTTGAAATGTGAAATTGCTGCCCAGTTTCCTGTTTTATTGATAGAATTAATTCCACTATATTTTCTTCTGAAGCTGGGAGGATCTCTAACTGAATCTGAAAGTAGAGTCTGAGACAAAGTTCAACCACTTCCCAGCATGCAACATTAGTGGTGCCTTTGCAGCAGACTAAAGAAAGAGATATATATGAAAAGTATTGGTTTTCCTATGCATTTTTAGGAATACCTGTAACATAGGAAAAATAACTGTGCAAACTAAGCTTCATGCTGAAAAACTATAGCAGAATCCAACTTCCTGAACTAAGATTTTTTTCCCAGCTCATCATACTTTTAGAGTTACAGCTCTCTTCTAGAAATATAATTCTCATCCTCCTTCTGCAAAATCAAGTAAACACAGAAGGGAAAATCCTTCAGCTTACTTAGCTATTAAACCTTAAAGGTTGAAAACTCATCAAGATAGATGAGAATTGTGTTCAGTTATTTTGCAAGAAGTTAGTGAAATTAAAAGTTCTTACATAAGAATCAAAGGCAAGAATGTAGGGGGAGGAGGGAATTAGTGTGGAGCAATATAAACAACAGATTTATCTATCTGGGTGAGGGAATTTTGATACTTATATTCTTAAAAATCTGGTTTTGAACTTCCATGTATTCTGTAGTATTACCAAACCAGACTATCAGCTCACCTCCTACCTCCATCCCACTTGTAAACTGCTATAAATTCTCAGAACAAGTAAAATACTAATAAATACACAGGCATGTTAATCTGAACTGGACTGGAATAATAAATTATAGTTCACAAAATTCAATTAAAGAGGTTTCCATGCAATAATCAATT
The DNA here is from genome assembly GCA_009733165.1 of Naja naja. NCBI lineage: Eukaryota > Metazoa > Chordata > Lepidosauria > Squamata > Elapidae > Naja > Naja naja. The sequence continues at coordinate 30,800,226 of CM019150.1, forward strand.
GATTTGGGATAATAACTGTAATAGCAATAGTAGTAGTAATAATACTGGTACATTTGAAAGTCTTATCTAATACACCAGTCAGTCAACAGAAACTTCAGAAAATCTTGCATATGTACATTTGTTTTTAATACATCCCAGACTATAAAGCTGTTGTAAAGATAAAACCCCTAATTCATAGCTGCACTGAATTGTATAGCCTACCATGACAATTTAATTTTGACTTAGTATATTTCCCATGGGTTCCTTAGGGACTGCTTCAGATCAACATGTCTTGAGAAGTCTATTAACAAAATTTACCCTGGGTTTCACAGTTTTACCTATACTACTTTTACAGGCTTTGTCTTATTGCATGGCCTTTTAGATATAACAAATGATTTTATCTACTTAGCATACTGTATGAAGATATTAAAGTTATAAGTTTAGTACAGCATGTGAACTCAAATAACTTTCTGAATGCCAAATCAAAACTGCAGAATCAAATCAAGTTAAAAAGAGTTTTAGCCTTGCCTGCCCATGATAACCTAATGTGAACAAGATCAGTTGAAGACTGAGAACACCTTAGAGTCTTTGACTATAATTTTAATAGCAAACTCAATGGGACATCTAACAAAAATAAAATGAAAGTTGAAAAATGAGGTTCATTATCATTTCTAATAATTGTTCATACAAAGAATTAACATCACCTCACTCAACTATTTTGAATTTTGAGTTTTGAGCTCATGTTAAGCATAATTCAAAATGTTAGGGCCAATAAGGCTACTCACACAAAGAGAATTTAGATTTTGATTTATGTTATACTTTCTCAGTTATAATTTTCCTGCCTGCTTAACTGTTTGAAAGCATACAAATGTGAGTAGATAAATAGGTACTGCTTCAATGGGAAGGTAACAGCATTCTGTGCATCTCAGTCTATAGTCTTGCTGGCCACATCACCACAGTAGGATCTTTGGACAACTCAGGCTCACTCAGCTAAGAAACAAAGAAGGAGCACCACTCCCTATAGTTAGAAATGACTGGAAAGGGGAAAGCTTTGCCTATACTTTTTCTCAATTATTGTAGTTGTATCTAAAAATAATAAAGGCTAGCCAAGGCACATTTTAAAGGCTAGCCAATTTATTTTGGATTAAGTTTCCATAGACTAGAATTCATCTCATCTGGACTGCACAGATGAAACAAATTCATGGTTACTAAAAAGAAGAGGAATGTGGGAAGATCTCAGAAGCCTTCATTTAGTTTTGGGTTCCTATTTTAAAGTGTTTAGTACAAGGACAATTAATCTTAGCATTTTAACCACCTACAGCATTTGATTTCAGTTGTCTTGTTTTTGCCCCACCAGCTGGTTTGATTGAATAGTTATATTTTTAGAATTGGGCTAATGGGTTATAAGTGCATTAAGTCTTAGTCATTTGTTGTTTCATTAGTGCTGAAATGACTTTCTAATTGTGTTTGCAGTTGTAGCTAAAAGCAAGTTAAGCCAAAAGAAGTCATTGCCAATGACTTTCCCACTTCTTTACTTCTGCCACTCTACCTTAATGAAAATCTTTTATCAAGAATAAAACCATAGCAAAAAGATCCCATTTGGTTTTATTCATTCATATTCTAGGGATCTTCATGAAAATGAAGACTTTGTATATTGTATGTGTTAGATTTGCATGAAGAGTCAGACGCGGAGTGCTTCAGTGAAGAGTTTATTAGTGACTACAGCTCATAACAGACCCGATTTGGCTGGGCTGCAGCTGCTATTTAGCCAGCAGCTGCAGTTGCCAGCCAATCCGAGTGCAGGGTTTTCCGACTTTTAAACCAATCATTTCTGACATTTTACAAGAACAATTTCACTTAACCAATGACATTCAAAACCTGCAATACATAACAGTATGCTACTAATGAATCAAGCAATCTAAGACATTATTTATTTGATGGGTTATAATCAACTTTTTTTATTTATTTATATCTATGGCCATCCATATTACAACAACTCAGAGTGTCAAGTTAAACACCATCAGCAATCATGTAAGCCATGATATCTGAGGTAGAAAAAAACAATAAACCTAAATAAATCTATATTATAAAATTGTACTGCCTATCTATGTGGCTCAGATGCCTGGGGACCAGCCAGCTCTTCAAAGCTTTATGAAAGGCTAACAGGGTTGGATCTGTCTGGATTTTTGATAGAATGCCTTTCTACAGGGTAGGCACTACTGCAGGGAATGAATGAATTCTGGATCCAAAAAGATGGTACTCTTGATAGCTGGAGCATGCCCTATTTGTTAGGTCTGTAGGCTAAGCAGAAACATATGGTGGTTCTGCAAATAT